>PVLA01009239.1:0-77850 GCA_004027455.1 Hydrochoerus hydrochaeris | reverse complement strand
TTTTTTTTTTTTTGTCTTTGAGACAAGGTCTCACTGCACAGTTCCAGCTGGCCTTGAACTCACTTTGTAGCCCAAGCTGACCTCCAATTCAGAGTGATCCTCCTGCCTCATCCTCCCAAGTGCAGGAATTACAGTTGTGTGCTACCATGCCTGACCAAGATTTTATTCTTGATCCAAATTAAGGATCTTTTTTCCTAAGAGATAGGTTAAACTAATTCACATTCAGTTGTATTTCTGATGTTTGCACTCAATTCTGTCATACTTTCTAATTACTGAATCTTATGTTATATTTACTGCTTATTTCTTTACTAGATGTGTCATCATTGCAGTTTCTAAAAATTTTCTCTTGGTATTTAGCAAGATCTTTATTTTGTACCATGGTTACTATTGTACTTGTAGTTCATTTAGTGACGGTACTTTCCTATTTCTTATGTAATCTTGCATTTTCTAATCTAGTTTATGTTCTTTAATTGTGGTGTTACATTCTATTTTTGATTTAAGTATAAGTGGAAAGGGAAGCAGTGCATTAAAAAGAGCATCCAAGAAAAATACATGAGATTACAGTGCCACGATCCAGGCTCTGCCCCGGGTCCCTCACTGGTGTGCACGCCACAGTGCTTTGGGTTTTGTTTCTCGTGATAACTGTCTTCCTAAGGTGCCTCTTGCTTCCTTCCCGTGTGACTTTCCCAGAGAAACCACCACACCTAGCTCAGGTCGTGAGCAGCTGCCTGTTCCTACCATTTTCTGCGAGGAAATTCCGTGGTGCTTGAGTAGCCTGCCTGCTTGTTCAGTGACATCTGACATAAGATTTATTTCTTAAGAGTGCATCAAAGAGAAATACTATTAACCCATCTGTTTAAATTACTGATTCAAAAAAATTTTGCACACTCTGATGATGGGGCAGGAGAAGTGTTCTTCCTGGATCACTCGGGAGTCCATTTTCGGTGATAGCCTTTGGCTCTCTTATTTTATCAGCCTTCCTCTAACTCTTCTTTCAGTTAGTTTTTTTCTCTTTGGTGCAAGTGTGTAATCTACTGTACTTTCTTCTATATTCGTACACTTATTTTAGCTCTCACTCTATGAATACAAACCATCAGTCCTTTTGTCAAAGTTACTTGCTGTTGACTGAAGTTCCTTCTAGAACATTCCTCTGGTGAGGAACATGTGAATAATATTCACTGAATTCTTGGAAGTTCAAAACTGTTGTCCTATAGACTTAAATATTTAAAGGGCTACTTAAGTATAAGGTCCTTGGGTTAGGGTTAGGGTTATTATATTGAGTTCCTTGAAAGTATTACTTTGTAACTTGATTTGTATATTGTTCTTACAAATATTAGTACTTGTCTTGTTGTAGCTTTTTCAGTAGCTTGGAAGTTTGTATTCTTTTTAAAACTTAAAATTTTAATTAGTATCACATTTCTTAAAGCAAGACCTGGAAAGGAATTTAACTTACAATGACAGCTAAAATTAGACTCATAACTAAAATTTTTGTTGTTCTTTCATAGGAATTGAAACCTGATATAGTAACTAAATCTGCTCTTGGTGAAGATATCAGCTTTGAAAAAATCTGTAAAAAGGTATATCTGCAATAGATTGTATTTGTTTTATGAAAAGCTTTTTAATTCTGTTCCTTATTGTTTTTCGTCATCTTTTTTCATTAAAGAGAAGATTTACCAAGAAGCCAGTTACTGTAAGTATATGTCTTTCCTTCTCTGAGCTTTGGTATTGCACTGAAAAATATTTTTATGATAATTTATAACTTTTACTTTGCTGTGATATTGAACTTATTATGGCATTTCATATTTTACATACATCTTAAAAATTAACTTTATTATTTTTCACTAAGAATCTACTCTTCTCCTTTCCAGGTTTTCATAAGTTCCTCATTTAATTTCTGGTTCCACTTGTAAATGATTTGTTTTTTAACCCCCTTTTTATACTGGGGGGAAATTGAGATCAAAACAGAGTGCAGTTAGCTATGACACTGTTGGGTGGGTAGCTGGGTCTTTGCCCAGGACTTCTGCTCTGTCCAGCCACTGCTGTCTCCTCCCTGCTCTTTTCCCTTCCGTATCTTCACCCCGTGTTGCTGGTGCCTGCACAAGACAATCTGTTGAGAACACTGATTTTTTTTTTTCCTATGCTTCTCTGGTTTTGGTTTCACTGATTTTTGTTCTAATTTACATTTCTTTCTCCTCCAATCATTATATGAACATACTTGACATGTATCATGCATCGTGCCAAGAATTAAAACTAAGTAAAATCTAGATGCCTTTGGGTGGCTTAAACTTTCCTTGTCACACTCATACTGAAGTGTTTTAGGGCATGGTGTTTATTTCCCTAGTTTTACAAGCCACCACCTGTATGTGTGCAATTAAGAGAGAATGCTGTGCCCTAGGTCACATGTAATTACTCTTTTCCATTATGGATAGTATATTTTTTCTCCCTGCTCGTTTCTTTCTACTTACTTTACTTTGATATTTTCTTAGTATATTATATATTTATGTTCTCTAGCAGCTGCTTCCCTAGAATTTATAAGTTTATGTTGAATACTTCTACTTTTTTCCTTGTTCTATTTTTTTATTTACTTTTTTCCCTTAGTTGACTGTGTTCTGGGGCCAATGAATTTAGAGATTGATCAAGTCTTTTAAGTAGGATCTAAGGACAGTGTACTTGAGATTTAATACAGGTTTTATCTGAAGTTAAATAACACTGTCCTTTAAAAGTAAACCTGAGAACTTTGTTGAAATTGAATTAGGGCTCTCTTTTCAAGAAGAGTAATAATACTAGCTAAAATACTCATACCGTAAAGCAGTTACTTTCTCCAGTTGACTGAGAAAAAGTTTGTATTGTTAAAATCTCTATTGCCATTCAGTGACTGGTTTTATTATTTATGGTTATTTACCTAGCCCCTCACAGTAATGTTTACATATAACATCTTACATGACTTTATCAAATTAAATTTGCCAAAGCTTTACTTTTGTACTATATTCATATATCCTAGCTCTTCTGTTCATGTTAATATTTCATCCAATATAGAAAAATTCAGTAGGCAGAATGTAAGAAAGTATAGTTCTTTTTTTTCCCCTTCTGTGGAAAATACTTCATTTTTCAGCAAGTAATTAAAAAACCTTAGTGGAATTTATGAGTAATAATAATTAAGTCTTGGGACCAGGGATTTAAGTGCCTGCCTGGCAAGTGTGAGGTTGTGAGTTCAATCCCCAGTACCAGCAATAATAGTAGTAGTAGTAGTAGTAGTAGTAGTAGTAGTAGTAGTAGTTAAGTCTGGAAAATGTTTTATTAGCTCCAAAATACCCATGCAAGAGTTTGCCACAGTACTTCTGGTCCACCCAAATGGACTGTTTCCATTTATCTTTCTAAATATTTTGGATAAATGGAAATGTTCATTCTTGAAGTATAGCTTTAGGTAAAACCTAGAAGTGAATCAAAACATAATATTAAAAGCACTGGTACTAACATTCTGCTTCTGCCAGTTCATTTAGATCATTTATCAACATTTCAAAGAACTAATACTGCATGTAATAAGTTTTGTTCAGCTTTCATTGTTTTCTTTGGTGTGTGTGTGTGTGTGTGTGTGTGTGTGTGTGTGTGTTCAGACTTGTTTACATTCAGGGGTACATTTTGAAAATTCTTTGTAAGAATCCTTTTATGATAACAATAAACACCTCTTTTCCATTAAAAGGGTATTTTCTACATTTTCATTTGAAGCTGGAGGCATGTGGAAAGCACAGTTTACTGAAAATTTTCCGTGGCAAACATTGGGTCAGTGTTAAATAGGCAAAGCAGTGGTTTCTTTCATACCTCCCAGTATTGTGAAGGCTTCTTCATGCAGGTGTAAAAGCTTCCTGCTGATAGGGACTACTTAGTAGCCTTTTAAGGTTCAAAATAAACTTACTTAAATTTAAGGCATATTAGTCTATTGTATTCCTTACATAGTTGCATAACAGTTTCTGTCTCCTAAATGAAATCTATCACATTTTGCCTTGGGCAAGTCATTTGTGCATTTGTCTTGCCGTTTTTATTTATTAGGTATATGTTTACAATACATAGTAGTTTTACTCATCCTGAAGAAAATAATCGCATTAATTGTTTATACTTCTCCTCCCCTTGCAGCCCTGCTTTCACCCACCATTTCCAAGACCTCTTTCCCATCTTCACAAAGTCTGCCTTCCTGTTTCCTGTTATCTCTCTTTTATTTTGCTCTTTAAAGAACTTATATTCTGGGTTTCTGTGTCTGTTTAATCTTCTGTGTCTGATTTCTATCTTTTACTATAGGGTCTTGCGATACCCCCCTTTTCCTACAGTGGCCGAATAGTATGTTTATGTGCAGCCCATTTCCTTTATCCATTCATCTGTTGATGGGCACATAGGTTATAACTAAAATTTAGCTAGTATGAATATAGTACTGTAAACATGGGTATGGATGTATCGTTTTAAGACAATTTTTTACCCCTTATGGAAGATATAAGAGGTAGAGCTGCCTCAAATGGAATTTCAGGTTTTAGTGTTGTTTTGATTGACATTTCGTTAATAGCCAAAAATGCTAAACATTTTTTTTGTGTACTTATTGGCCACTTGTACTTCTTCTTTTGAAATGTATCTGTTCATTTAAGTTAACTCAAGTTTGAGTGTATCTTTTATTTCAGGGTCCAATGTTTAAGTTAGAGTGACATTGAGTAAATGGTAGTTGTGTCCACATGTGTAAGATGATGCCTTTACATTAGTGGGCTCAGTAAATTTTTTAAAGAGTATGGGTATGAAGGAAGAAAAGGAACTGAGAGAGATAGAAAAAAAGAAAATGAAGACTTTTCATGGTACCATTTGCCCTCATTCTTGTGAATTCTGCACTTAACAGTGCTGCTGGGCATGATGGTGCACGCCTGTAATCCCAGCACTCAGGAGACTGAGGCAGCAGGATGGCCATGAGTTTAAAGCCAACGTAGCCTTCATGGTGAGTTCAAGACCAGCCTGAAATGCACAGTGAGACCCTGTCTCAAAGAAAACAAACAAAATCAAGGGAAAACAAAAACAAAAAAAAACAAGAAAAAGGGGCCAGAGTTTAGCTCAGTGGCATAAGCGCCTGGCAGGTGCAAGGTCGTGAGTTCAATCTCTGGTACCAAAAACAAACAAAAAACACAGTGCTGTTAAGAAAGATGTAGGTACTATCTAAATGGGTGAAGACCCAAACATTGTCAAGAGAAGGAATCTGAGCACACTTGCTTCACAAACCTATTTATTTTAACGTTTGTGTTTTTATTTCCTTCCAAAACATTTGAAGGGGGAGCTACATAATTGTTATGTAAAAAAAAGTGTTGGGAATACAGTGATAAGTGAAAGTTAAGTTCAGAAAACAGTTTAGTAATATCTGACTAAATTTAGAGTCCGGTCTTGTTCAGAACTGGCTACATAATCTAGAAATCAAGTCTGGATTGTCAGACCTTTGGATAGATAAAACCTTTGGCCTGTGTCACCTTTCAGCCCCCGTTAAAATTTAAATTTAAAAAAGTTAACTGAAGAATTTTCTACAAATAAAATTCTTAATAAATTAAAAATAAAAATTGCTTTCTTAATGAGCCAGCTGTGGTGGCACATACCTGTAATCCCAGCACTTGGGAGGCTGAGGCAGGAGGATTATTGTGAGTTCAAAGCCAGCCTGGGCTACATAAGCCAGTTGAGGCAAGTCTGCACTACATAGTGAGACTCTACTTCTAAATAAATAAGTAAAATTAATGAAAAATCTAGAATGTTAAATTTGCTTCTTAAAAATTAAAGGTTTAAATATTAAATTTTACCTTTTTACTCAGGAAAAAATTTAAAAGCTTATTTAAATAATTACTATAGTTTATAAAATTGATATTCCAGCACATTAAAAATATGTGTCACATTTTGTATTGGTCTCTTAGGAATGTAAAATTTACTTCTCAGTATTTACAAGGCATTTATTAACATTTGTCAGTAAGTTCTCCCATTTATACTGTATTTCCCCACTAGGATGTATGGCAAGGGGTTAACCAGGAATCAAACTCAGGGCCTCACTCTTGCCAGGCAAGTGCTGTGCCACTGAGCCATAGCCCTGCCCTTCCCATTAGGATATTTTTCTACTTTTCACATAATGAGCAACTCAGAATTGAAAATCAGTAATAGGAGCAAATATGAATTAAATAAAAATAGTAGCTAAATACAGAAACTTCAAAGGGCACAAACCAGGGATCAAACTCCCGACCATGCGCTTGCAAGGCAGGCAGGCGCTTATGCTGCTGAGCAAAATCCCAGCCCAAGATTTTTTTTTTATATTTTTTTTATATTTTGATGTAACAAGGAATAGTTCATTCTGTAAGGCCATGGTATGTGGTAGCCAAAAATTTCCAGTTTAACAACAATTTTCAAAGTATAAAATATTTAAAAATAAGGGTGGGAAACAGGGAGATAGGCTTTCTGGAGATGGAGACAAGATCTAAGAGGGAAGATACAAGAAAGGAGAAAGAAAGAGGAAGACAGAAGGATCAAGATGATATATATATATATATATATATATATATATATATATATATATATATATATATATTCAACCCCTATGATGAGTGCGTGTATTATGTATTCCAAATATACTAATAATTATTTTTTTAAAAAATTAGAAGCACTAAGTACTTTTTGAAGTGTTCATACACAGATACCATTATGATACAAAGTAAGTGTAGTACAGACTAACAAGACAACATTTTAGTAAATAGATTCCCAGTTAAATGAATAAAAACATCAGCTGTTGTTCTTAAACAGAATTATATTGTTTGATCAATTTTTCATGCCAGTAGCATATAGTAGAAGCAACTACTTTGCAAATAGCAACACACAATCTACTAACCATTGTTATTCACTTGCCATCTTATTTTGAAATTTCATACCGTTGTTTTTATTTGGGTTTTCTTCTTTAAAATAAAAAGAAAATAAATATAATTACATTTCTACATGTGTAACAATTATATTTTAGCCATTGTTGACATGGGTACTAACCCATGGTATAAACCAAATTTTGGATTTATAGCTATTCAAAACTTGCCCAGAGACACAGAATGTGTTACGGGAAGTTATATGCCCAAACATCATCCTTTTCCTGAATGAGCCATTTTCTAAGAAGCATAAAGCATCAAAATGTGTTTCATATCTCCCTTAGGCAACTACCCCATCAACAAAATACTTATTAATAGTCCTCTAGAAAGACTGCAGTGTGAAACCACAGTTTCAGAGTAATAATAAATTAGATGTTCACTCACTAGATTTATACATAATTTTAGAATTATAGTATCTTACTATAGTCTTTTTAGTAGAATTTACTGAAGTGAGATTACTAAACCCTAGATATTCTGAGGCATCTTCTAAGGCAGGGAAATTACTGATGAATAAATATGATGATAAAATGATTAATAAAATTGTGTTTACTCAGAGTCAGCACTAGACATACAAGTATTTTCATTGCTCTTCTAAAACTTTCTATAAGAAGGATTTGTAGGTGATGGTAGATGTGTTTTTTGAACAATTAGAACACATTTTAAATCAGTTGCATAAGAATACATTTTAATTTGGAATTCTTGAAATTTCTTATCTAAAACATGAGATTAATTTATGTAATGAGAATAATTACCTCATTTATCTGTTTTACAAATACAGATGTTCCTATATTGCAGATTACTTTTGAAGTGAATTTGTAGTAACTCTAAGGAGGAAAGAGACACTAAAGGATGCAGTTAAGGCTGAACAACTTTATGAAGTAGCATCTTGTCCTTTGTCCCCTGAAAGGCAGTTTCCTGAGGAGTACGTAACATTTGTCAGCACTGATTGTTTTCATGTCATTGTGTTTTGTTTTGTTTTGTTTTTTTCATTTTGTAGCCAGATTCTACTGCAACTGAAAGAGCAATTGCCCGACTAGCTGAACACCCTCTTCTGAAGAAAAAAATAGATACACTAAAAGGTATGCATTAAATGACTTTTAAGTTATACACATATGTTTAAGTTATACTCTAAGGTGTGTGGTTTTAGATAAATGACTTCATTAATTTTAAATGTATTGTTCTTTTAGCTCTTGAGGATATTTGTATTGTAAACGTAAGGTTCTTTCAACTGTCTATAGAAAGTCCTTGCAAATGTTAGGTGTCTGATAGCTGAAGAAAAACTAAATCCATATTTTTTTCTTAAATTTTAATATGTTAACATGTATAATGTATAAAATATTTGATATATACATGATCAAGTCAAATAAAAGTTAAATATATATATTTCATTACTTTTTTAGTTCATTTACTTTTGATTTTGCCTGTTATACATTTATTTAAAATATATAAATACTTGAGTGCTGTTATCATAGATTATTTTTATATCCAAAAGCATATTTTGTAAAATCCAATACATTATTACCACAGAAATTAAAGTTACTATTTTACTTTATTTATAGTCAGTGATATTTTTACTATTCCTCATAATTCTAATATGTGGAGAAAGGGTGAATTCTTTTCACTTGGAGGCTTAAAAATGGGCATATTTGAGTATGTGTTAATATAAATTCCAACTATTTTCTTAGAAGTTTCCAAGTAATTAAATACTATACTAGCCGGGCATGGTGGCTCACACCTGTAATCCCAACACTCAGGAGGCTGAGGCGGGAGGATCATTGCAAGTTCAAGACCAGCCTGGGCTACAAAGTGAGCTCAAGGCCAGCCATAACTGCATAGTAAGACCCTGTCTCAAAAAAGACAAAAAAAAAAAAATTAAAAAATTACTATACTAAACTGTATTTGTATATTTCAATGCTGACACAAGTCATGCACTGTTTTTCTTGTAGCTGCTGTCCAAGCATTTAAAGATGCAAGGCAAAATGGTACTGAAGTTAATACTACTACAGAAGAAAATCATCCTGAGAACACTTTATATTCAGTTGATGAAGAAAGTAAGTTACAGCATAAAGGAACTAAGCCCACTGATCAGAAAATAAAAGAAGCCAAAATACAGGCAAAGGAACTAATAAATAATTCAAAAGAAAAAATGCCCAAGGTGGAATGTGGACCCAAAGCAGTGAACATTCCCAGTTCTCTATTGAAGCCTTTAGAAAAGGAGTCTGTAGCTCCGCCCAAGTGCCAGAAGACACCTGCTGACCCACACATGAAAGCATTAAGTCAGAGAGAGAAAAAGAAAGGGTCGGACAGCTTGCTTGATGATGGCAGTGATAGCCAAGAAGACTTCTATGAAGAAGAAAAACAGGAGTATTTTGATGATAGCACAGAAGAGAGGTTCTACAAACAGTCTTCCATGTCTGAGGACAGTGATAGTGGTGACGACTTCTTCATTGGGAGAGTCAGACGAACACGAAAGAAGGAAAGTGGTTGCCATACTTCAGCCAAGGAGCACAAAGCCCTGCAGCAAGTGTTACCCAGAGAAGATACGCCTGAAACCCACTGGGATGGGGGTGTAAGAAGTGACAAAAGTAAGCCAAGTACACAAGCCAGGAAGTTCGAATCAGTGTTTTTTCACTCTTTATCTGGATCTAAAAGTTCTAGAAGGTAATTTTACATTCTGAAATAATTGTTATTTTTAAACATAAGAAATAGCTACACATTTTCAACAGAGAGGAAAGATGCTATTAAAAGTTTGAACTTCATATTAGTTGTATAGACTTTGCCTTTTCCAGCTTTATGGAGAGAAAACATACATAAATATACATATGGCAATGCCACATTTCTCCCAAGTTCATCATAAAATGAGATGGTATAGTTTAATGCCTGGCAAAGTTTTGAAACTTTGAATGAATTTTAGATGAAGAACTTTGCAAAAAATGTTTTACATATCTGTTTAAACAAACTTTCTGAAGAGTATGTTTTCCCTTGATGACACAGAACCAGATCTGCAGACATCAGTGATGTTACTGTGTATCATATAACTAGATAATCCTATTCCAGTACATAAGGCTGCTTGTCTTAACACTGAGTTCCTCTAGACTAATTTATATTTGGTAATATTGCTGTCTTCATCCTTGCTGCTAACGGCCCCTTGTCATAACGATTCACCTGTAAGTTTAATTCCATCTGATATTCTACTCTAAGATAACATCATATTTTATGATGGTTAGGTAATTTCTTCAGTAACAACTGTGTTCTATAGTAAACTGTTTTACTGTATATTTATGAATCAGTGATATTCTTTTATGAATAAGAAATGTGGTAGAAAAACTTCCTAAAGTAAGATTACAGAAAAAAACCACAAACATCTTTGGAGCCTTAAAAGTAATTACAATATCCTAACCTAATTTTGCCGTAGTAGGCTATAATTTTTACTTATTTGAAATTAGCACACTACTATCTCTTCTTTAGCTATAAATCTTAATTTTTGTTTTATGTGTCTCATTGTTCCTAATAGAAGACTTAAAATTTTTCATCTAGATGGTCCCTTAGAGCAGGAACAAGATCACCAAAAGAGAACAGTTTTCAGTTAGAACTGCCAATAAGAGTGGGGAAAGAAATAGTCCCTGTGTATCTGTTGTAATACTAAAATCTAGCAAATCTTTGATATAGCTAAAATGTAGACTCCTTTATTAATTATTAGTGGGGTAAGGAAGTGTAATAGTCCTATAGATGAGCTTTGTTGTTTTTCAAAATTCAGAGAATTGATTTATCTTTTAAAAATCATAATGATGTTTTTCTTTCAGAGAGCACGGAGAACAAGCTCCAAAAAGCAAAATCTCAGGTATGTATGTAGCTACTGTCTGTCCTGTACAAATGAGCAGTGCTTTGCCAAACTGGAAAGATGAAACATTAAAATGGCTTAATAATTTGAGTGATTTTTTTTTTTTTTTCTCTTTTTGAGACAGAGTCTCACTATGCAGTTCGGGCTGGCCTTGAGCTCATTTTTGTAGCCCAGACTGGCCTCGAACTCATAATGATCCTTCTGCCTCAGCTTCCTAAGTGCTGGGATTACAGGTGTGCACCATCATGCCCAGCTTAATTTGGATGAATTTATACCCATAGAAACTGAAACAACATTATATAATTACCAGTGTAATTTACAATTTTTATTGGTTCTTTTGTTTGGTGGGACACTTTCTTAATGTCATGTAATTAAGACTGCATAGCATATCTCAGGAAGCATTAATAAACATATTTACAAGGGATAGAAAGCCTGTGTTCCAAAACTGACTGATCATATGTAAAAGTTTAACTTCAGGTTATTCCCTGAGGTAATTTCTTCCCTTAATAATATCTGTAAAGGAGATGAAATCTGCTTCTTTTGTGTACTATTTAGGTATGGCTTTTATTATTTTTGCTTTCTCTTCATAGAGTTTCCAGAAAATGAACCTCCAATTAAGAACCAATTTAAAAAGAACACACAAAGAAGACTTGAAAATACAAAACAGCCATTAAACACGCCTCTGCATCCTTCATGGGAAGCAAGCAGAAAGCGAAAAGAACAGCAATCTAAAATTGCTGTGTTTCAGGGGAAAAAGATTACATTTGATGATTGATTAGTCCCTTTTTTTGTGAACTTTCTACCTAAAATATTGCTTCCTTTTTTTTTTTTTCCTAACCTGTTATTTCAAATTGTATTTTTTATTCTCTTTGGATGGTTTATAGAATGTTTGCTTTTTATTTTTTTAAGTGAGTTTGTGTTTACATGTCTTTTATAAATTACATAATTAAATTCATTTTTAACAGTATCCCCCAGGTTGTTTTTTTCCATATGAAAATCTGAAGATTGTAGCAACCTAGGCTTTTCTCATTTGGGCTTATCATGAAGTATATTTTCATACTTTAGCTTTGAAATGTCAAGTTATAGTTAAAATAATGATGGGTACACATAGAAAATCATAATTATTTAAAATAGATCACCTTTGATATGTTATTTTTGTTAGCAACCCAAAATAGTAACTCTTATTCTGCGTGTACAAATAATATTATGTAAATAACTTTTAATTATTTGTGTCCTATTTTTACTATCCTAAAATATTTTTTTCAGCACAGTGTTTGTTAATTATATCTCTGTCATTTAGGCAAACTGTTTAAAAACACAACCAAAAATCAGTTTTACATTTTACTGTATAAAAATCAAGAACATGTAATATCAGGTCATATAACCATTTAGTCTCATAGACGCATTCTTTGACGAATCATAGATTATAATTTGTAGAACAAATTCTAGGAGGAGGGAAATCAAAAGCCTTTCCACTGATTGCTGAGTGTGAAACTGAAGAGCTTACTCTCTGAGGTGGGGCTTCTCTATACATATTATGGTGCTGTTATTTAAAAGGAAAACAAGATTTTACACTTACCTTCAAATGTTATGCTTTATTACTACTCTGTCATTGATTAAACAATGATAACTAAATCCTATGTTTAGTTTTTTATGTTAGTATGTATAATGGAAGGGAAGGTCATCTGGTTAGCCTGAATATAATAATTTTCAAGAGTCTTCTCTATCTCTTTAAGAGTTTAAAAATTTAGTTAACTAGAACAATGGAGTTGAAGAGATCATGTAGAAAGAAAATTGTTGTGTTTACTTTTTTGTTTTTAGATGATTTCTCAGTGATGAAAAAAAGAAAGAAAAATGTCTCTGTACCCACCCAAACTTTGTCAAACTATAGGTTTGAGAGCACTGTATACAGACTGCCAGGTCTGCCCAAGACTTCTTGCCCCAACAGAAAGAAATTAAGGAATGTTGCTTTTTTTGGCTTTCAAATCTGATTACATAGAAAGTACTGTTGGACTTTTTTCAAGGTAAAGTTACTTAAACTCAGATTTTTTGTTTTGAAGTGTGCTTTTTTTAGAATAGAATTAGAACAACCATTAGTCTAGGGCCATGATTCTCACTTGGCAGTTTTGCCCACGAAGCACATGTGGCACATCTGGAGATAAAGGAGTAGGGGATGAAAGAGGAGGTGCTGTATCCAGTGGATAGAAATCAGGGATGCGGTTGATTTTCTGCAGTACCTAAACAGTAGAACTTTCAATCCCAAAATATTTAACAGTGCTAAGGTTGAGAAATCCTGGTCTGGGGCTCTTTTGGCCCCATTTACTGAGCTGTTACTTTTCTAATAACTGTACTGATACTTCCTCTGTTAGGAAATTCTTCTGTCATGACAAGTAAGATCACTGCCTATCCCTGGGCCTCTGTATTGAAGTGGGTTCATTAACAATATAGGAATCCAAGCAGTCAAATTGATAAATTTGGAATTTAATTAGCTGAGCTCAGTGACCACTGGCGTGGACCCATTTCAGAGTCTTAAGAGTGGCCCTGAACTGAAAAGTTACAGAGTTTTTAAAACAGAGAACCACAAAAAGACATCCTGTTGGAAACAATTTAGCTAGAATCTTACATTAATTATTGGTTGATACCTATATCCTGCTTCTTTTTTTGAACAGGTTAATTTTTGTCTTGTAAGTACATCTCATTCTGCTTTTCTCAGGGGACTTATACCCTGAGTAATTTTCCATTCTTTTGGGTCAGATACAGGGCACTAGTTATATGTAGGGCTCAAGATGGCATCAGTTATGCCAAGCTATACCAGTAAGCTCCTGGGATTGTTCTAGCTTCAGTCCCACCCTTCCCCCACAGCCTTGGAGATTGTTCACTTACATAGCACAAGACTTTAGGGTACTCTTCTGGGCCACCTTTTTTTTTCTCTTACATATTCTTCCTCCCCAATATTTTGCTTCACAGGTTGTAATTATATAGTCCTACCCAAATCCTGAATTCTAAAATTAAGAATTCAGTAAGTAAGGCCACTAGAGCGTCTTTGGTATTTCTTCCCTTTTCACTATAGTTTGGACACTCTGTTTCCTAGAGTGAGTGGTATACTTGTAGCAGTCAATGTTTTCCTTCTTTTGAGTACTCCTATCCTGTGCTTCCTGTTGTCCATTGTCTGAAATGCTGTCGTTTCATATATTTTGTCCAGTCTTGTAGGTATTCAGTGTACAAGGGCAAATCCAGTCCCTGGTATTCCATGGTGATCAGAAATAGAAGTTCTTTGTTGTTTAAATTTTGACACTGTAATTGCACATAATTTGTCTAATGGGAGACTTTTTAAGCTCTCTTCTGTCCTGTTGACATATAAATCTTCTCTCTGAATCTGATTCTCATTACTCAATATATTTACATGCTTGCTTAATTCTAGAATATACAGAGGTTAATCTCAGAATTGGTATCTGATCTCTCTTCAAGAGAGATGTCAACTACCCAACTTTAATATTCATTTACTTATTTTTTTTTTAAGAAATGGGAGATATGGTTGTAAAAGTATGTGAGCTTCAAAACACAAAAAGTATGTGAATTATGAAAGTATGTTATAAAAGTATGTTTTATACCTGGCATATAAAAGCAAAAATGGCAAAATAAGAATATCTGGAAATTTTTCTCTGTAAAAGCAGTTATAATACTCTCCAAAGTATTAGACTCAACCTTTTTTTTGAGAACTCTGTAATAATCAGAGGTTTACAGCAATTTGAAGAATATTTATTCAAGAAAAATATCTAAATCTTGATGCAAATAATTGTCCATACACTTGCCCTGTTCTCAAGCCCGACTCTCCAGATCTGTGGTAGCCTTGAAAACCAGCAGCCCACAATCACAGTGGAAACCAGCAGCTTTACAGTCACTGGAAGGAGCAAAACAGGTCTGGGGGATCTTCACAGGCACACTCTGTAAGAATTACTGTCGTGTGACCATGTAGTTGTACACAGCCACTCGTGAAGCTGTCTTCGTTTGATGTGAGTCAGCTTGCTCAGTGTGGTAACCCTTTTCCCGAAGACAGCCTTTCAGAGCAACCAGGCAGGGCTGCTGCAGATAGTGTATAACTGCTGAGGAAAACCGTAAGTTAATAAGCTTAAAAGGAAATCTGGAAAATTTAACATCTATAGGGAGCTTGAAAAGTTGTGGCGTATTTCTTGGAATTGGATGTAAGAAGGCTGTGCGCATGCTCAAGGAAGATCTGAGGACAGTAAACTCACCGCCTGATGAGTGTGAGACCCTGCACGAGCAAGTGAGAGCTAAAGGAGTGTTGTACCAACATAGGTATAGTGGGAGTCTCATGGGACTCATAAGTGTGCATCCAAAAACTTGAATATGTGTTTGTAACTGAAATATGAACGTATATAGTATAAGTAAGAGTTAACCCAAATGTCCAGATTTGGTTATTTTAATGATTATGTGTTTTAATGCCCTCACTTTCCTATCTTTAATTTAGAATCTCTATTAGCCATCTTTAATGAAATCCTTTAACTTTTCTTTGTTGCCTAAATCCAATTAATGAGTTTTTCTACTTTCCTCTGTGGAGACTCACCCAGACAACTCTCTTTGATGCCCCTTAAAAGAAGAGCAGCTATCTCCATTTTTGAATAAACTTGGCCCTATCTCCATGTATTGATCAGTACAGAGCTGCCTAGACTATTTCTTTGTCCCTTCAGTTAGCTTATAAAGCAGTATAAACTGGGCTGACTGAGGAGCTGATGTATAATCTCTGAAGCAAGGCAGCAGTCACTGTTACCCCGCCCAGTGGCTCCCCAATACCTGGTTGAACCAGGATGATGAGAGTGGTGCTCCGCACTGTCAGCCGAGACTGAGTCTCAAGAAAGGCTCTGACTTCTCAGGGCCAAAAGGATTATACTTGGAACTGAAGCACCGACCCCAAATCATTAGATACTACCTCAGTTGTGTTATGCAGATTACTCTGCATTTCCTGCCCTGTGCATACTGCAGCGGTAATCTCAGGCCTCCTACCTTGCCTGGCTCAGGGCAGGCATGTATTTCCTGCCACTCTCACTGTCCCCAAGCCACTCTCATGGCGAGTTAATAAAACTCGGGCTGGGCCCTGAGTCATGGCCCTTGTTCTGGTGAACCAGCATCTTGGCTGGGCTTAGGACCCTTTGGCTCCCCATAACTGTATATATGTCTTAATGTCTTTAGTCTCACCATGGAAGTGGTGATTGGGATTAACTCACTAGAATTCCAGTAACCTCTCCATTGGATTATAAATATAAACCTTCCTGGGCCATGACAAGGTCAAGAAAGGGGCCTGTATATCCTCTACTTCCCTTCTCTAATTTTTAGTGGTTACTTTTACTTTATCAGAACATTTAACACACAGCAGTGATGCTGTATTACATGTTGTTATTCTACCAGTCCCTATCTTAGTTTTAATCAATTCTCTATTAAGTATATTCAGTACTAAATTTCTAAAGTTCCTTCCGTCTTGTTTGGATTCAATTTATTTCCTAATAGAGTCCTCAAAACTCATGAAAAAATTTTTTGAGCTCCTGTTCTTAAAATTGTTATAGTTTTGATGCTTATAAAATTGTGGCTAGATCTTGTGATTGTAGCTTTTTTAGTGATCCTGCCACTCTTATTTTGTGGCAGCAAACTCTTCATTGTTGATGAATCGTTGTTTGTTTGTCTTCCGTATATTTGTTTATTTATTTATCTAAGTACCTTTCCCCCTTTTCCTTCCCCTTGTCCTCTAAATCCCCTTTCCCCATTTTCATTCGTGTTGATACTGGTAGTCTTACCTTACTCATGATATATAATGTTTAGATTCTTTGAGGTTATTAGGTTTCTGTACATGGCATAACTTTGTTCTACTTACCCCATATATGTTATCATATAATCATGGAAATGTTCCCAGAGCCTTTCTGGTTATCTCTTTGTCTTATCCAATATATTTAAATTATAACTAGTAACTTGTCTTACCTATAAATTTTTTTCCCCAAAACTTTTATGGCTGTTCTTAGGCCTTTTCTTTATAAGTAATTTTTAAAACCAGCCTATCAAATTTTACTTTAAAATTATGTTTGGGTGCTATCATTGATTACTCTTAGAAATTATTTATAAGCTGGGAAGTACTTGTTTTTCAAATATGTCCTCTTTGTTGCTCTCTAATTAGTTGTGTAGAAAAATTGGGTCTGTCTCTATGAATGGGCCTAAGTTATAGAATTACAGAACTTGTTTACAGGAACATGTCAGTAACCTAAGGATGATATCACCCTACAGATATTAAGTAGTCTTCAGTTGAATACTGGAATGTTGTTTGTACTTTGAACATGTGTTTCTCTTCAAGGGAAAACTTGTTTTGAAAGAAAATCATTCTCCATGTTGTTTGCAGAATAAAATTAAAAGGATGTTTTTCAATAAAGGCAGCCAAAACTTGGAGGGTCAGTGAAGGAAGGAGGGTTATTTGTGTTTATTTTTAAACTAAACATGGTATGAATACTCAATAGTTAGTTTAGCTCTGTCATGGGCAGAAGTTCATGACCTTCACATCCACACCTAGTAAACAGGTTAGCTCATGCCTGAAATACTTGTGAATTAATTCTGGTTTTTTAAAATTACAGGTACCAACTGTGATAAGGGAAAGGATAAATATCCTTAATGTTAGTAAAGATTTATAACCAATATAATTGCAACATCAATATACCAAGAATGTACTTTCTTGAATACTTGCATTTATTTTGTATACTTTCATAACTAAGGTCTCCCTTCCTGAATCATGCAGGTCTCTGATCGAATGCCAACTGATTATTGTTCCCTTTACTGTTCCTCTGTGATGTTAGTTAACTGTCATATATAAATTTACAAGGTCATCCTCCATCTAAAATACAAGCTTTGGAAGTACAAGAAATTTGTTTTCTTCTCTGCCATATCTCAGTTTTGAACAGTACATGTTACATAGTTGGCATTCAATTGAATATATTTCTTATTGAACATTCTACAGACATTTGGATAAATATGGATATGCACAGGCGCTTTCAGTTTATCAGTGAGTCATATGGTCAAATGAATATAGTACCACTTAGGAGGCTACTAGAATGATTCAGGTGAGGAATAAGGTGACTTGGATATTAGTGGTTGACAATGAGAATAAGAGAGAAGATAATAGATGTTTTATTATAAAGAAAGAGGTATGAATTTATCCTTTAGGAAAAGTAGTAGAGTGACTGAGATAAAGCAGTATGATTACTGGACAGCATTGGGAACCATTTGAGGTTTGCACTCAGTAAAAATTTACAGTGAAAATATTCATTGTATCCATTTATATTTTCATTTATTTGACTTTATTTCAGGCTTTTTTTATTTAAATTGATTTATAGGAATTTTTCATACATTAGAAGAATTAGCCTTTTGTCTACCATAATTTTGAAAGAATTTGCATTTTATCATTTGTCTTTGACTTTTTTCCAATCACTGTATTTGACTTTGTTTTGTTACAAATGATATTTGATCTTTTACCCCTCAACTGGTTATTATTGTTAGTGTATTTGAAGGCTGTGACCTTCTGTATGCTGAGTGTTTGCTGCTTTTAATTACTGCTCTTGCATTTTTTTAGATTCAGAATTTTGTCATTTAAAAATATTAGTAATTTACTTGTTCTTTTCTTATTTTTATAACTTTCCCTTGCCTAATTCAAATCGCTAGTGCCACATAAAATACCTAGTGAAACATAAAATAATAACATGTAACTGTCTGATGAGAGTGCTTTCACTGAAACAGAAATTTACTTTTAGATTTAAACAGATACACTTGTGATTTTAAGACATTCTTTATTATTTTTAAAGTCAGTAATTAATAGCAAATTTTACTAAATACTTTTAAGTATAAAGATAGCTGTGTGCTCCTTTTTCTTTCTTTTTCTTAAGATTTAATGAAATAACTAAAAAAATCTATGTTTGACACATTTTGACAACTTTGCCTATTTTTTTCTATATTAACTTACCTGCTTAAAGTGCTTACCTGGCAAGCGTGAGGTCATGAGTTTGATTCCTGGTACCAAAGAAAATAAAATAAAAAATTTTATCTGCTTAGATTGTCATCTGGGCTAAATTTACACTTTTCTTAAAAGGTAGCCATTTCATGTGTTGCATACTTTATACTGCTAAATAATATAGTTTCTTCTAAAATTGTATCTGCAAATTCAAGTAATTGTACTTTTTTGTTTTGCATAGATGTTAATTTTTTTTTCTAGGTTAGCTAGCAGTTTGCTTAAGTGAAGTGTACACTTTTTCTTTAGGTGCTATTTCAGTCGTGTCCTATAGATTCTGATAACATTGTGATTTCTAAGCTATTTTTTCCTCTTTTCATACTGTTTTTCAATTATACTTCTGATATTTCTCCAATTTTCCTTCTTTGCTATATTGTAATTTCCTTTGATAATTTCACGGTTACCCTATGTGTTATTGATTTTCTTTAAATTAATCTTACTTGTGATATAATAGAACAGTAACTGTAAATAGGTAAACAAATGAGTATAACTTATGTTTCAAGAATCTTTACCTGCAGACACAGTTGTAGGGCCTGATTTGGCCTGTGCTCTGTATTAATCCCTTCTTTAGATAATATCTCTTACTGGCTTTTCTGAATAATGGTCAAATTAACATTTCTTATTTCTCTTAGCTCCCTTTATCCATGAGTGAATATTAGTTGATAGTATATTTCTTTGACTTTGATCTTTGTATGGATTAATCTAAGTATAGATAGAGATGGATATATTTGTATGCTTTAAATTACACATTTTTTCTCCAGCTATGAAAATATGGATAACAAATTTTATCTTTTCTTTTCCTTCCCTTCTTAACATTTGTTAGTTATGCTGTGTCTACTTTGTAAAGACTTACAGCACTTACATTCTGTGCTGTCTTCCTGCTTTGTTAGTTAGGTAATATGTTAAGGTTCATGGGGTTGGCAAGTACTAAAAACTAGGATGTGAACATAGGTAGTCTACATCATTGATAACAGTATAGCACTATCATTGTCTTACTCTGTGCAGACAGCTATAACAAAACCCATAGATTAAATGGTTTATAAATACCAAACATTTATTTCTCATGGTTCTGGAGGCCAAAAAGATCAGTGTACCAGCAGAGTCAAAGTCTGGTGAAGGCCCCCATTCCTTGTGGGTTGTACTTTTTTTTTTTTTTATTGTACCTTCTGCTAAAGTTCTCACATGGTTGCAGGAAGACAAAGCTCCCTTCATCCTCTTTTATAAGGGCACTAATCCCATTCATGAAGGCTCCATCCTATGCTCTAATACCCTCTCAAAGTCCCCAGCTTTTCATACCAACACACTGGAGGCTAGGATTCCAATGTATGTATTTTGGGGAGGAACACATTCACATCATAACAGTCATATTTTTCTGAAAGTAAGATTATACTGATGCTAAACCTAACAAAGGTTATGACCCAGTCATTTATGAATAGGGATGTGTACAAAAAAAAATTTATATATTAATGAAAGTTTCCCAGCAGTATCATAATTAACTATATCTTAAAAGTAAATAAATCTGATTACATCATTCTGGTAAAACCAATGAAGTAATATTTAGTTATCTCAGGAATACTGCGAGACACATTTTGAAATTGTGCACATCAAAAAAAAAGTTAAAAATCTAGAGGAAAAAGTGAATTCTCAACATGAAAACAGGTATCTTAGACTAACAGCCAGTATTGTATTTAATGGAGAAATAATAGAAGTTAAAATGTACCAAGAATGGCTTCCATAATTGTTTCCTGTTAACACTCCTGTGAAAGTTAAAACTAATGGAGTTAGGGTTAAAACAGATATGATAGGTATATCTAACTGGAAAAAAGTTAACACTGAGTAATCTACTGCTGCCTCTGTGAACTCCCACTGGTTTTATTCAGTTCCAGTTTAACAGTGGGGAAAGGTTTGGTTTGGTTTGGGTTTTCCCCTCATATTTGTGTCTCCAAGTTCCTTTACCCCTTTCCTCAGGTGGATTCATTGGTTACCAGAACCACTGACAGGCTACTTACAAGTGAAAAACCAGGGAAACTTGCTCTTCTTCCAGAACCCTGAAAGCTCTTTCTTTCTTTTTTTCTTCATTCTCTTTAGTGTGACTTCCTATTCTAGTATCCTTTTCTCTCCCTTCCTACTTTTCCCTTTCTCTTTTTCTTTGCTTCTCCTATTCCTCCTGCCTAAAAACAGCTATGGGTATGCCTTCAAGAACTTGCCTGAGAACAGGAAGCCACTCTGCAAGTCTGCCATGAACAGGCTGCTTGGAAGAGGGAGGGTGGGGAGAACCAAATGCCAGCACCTTACAGCTCATGAGCTGGGAAACAAGAAGAGCCTAGCCGCCGCCCCCCCCCCCCAAGCCCCACCTCAGTAAGCCACTCACTGGCTTATCTGGAGAAACAGGCTGTGATGATAGCTATTGAGGTAAAGTACAATTCAGTGCTTGTAGTGTTTAGTGTTTCACTGACTGCAGGTCTAAAGCTGGGAGTCTGATCACCTACTCAGAGGATAACAGTACGCAATGTGGCATCTATGGGATCTCCTTCTGAAGGTGGTAGTCATTGTTATTCCCTATCTTATTTTGAAGTCTTGTATCATTTTCATTGTTTTGTCTGGTTGGGTTTCATTCTATTTTGTCTTGTTTGATTTTATTATATCTGATGGCATGGGCAGCTGTTTTGAAGACAAGAGGCATTACAGTAACCATTGTTGATTTCCTATTACCTTGTTTTGAAGTCATGTGTCACTGCTTTGTTTTGATTGGCTTTATTCTGTTTTATTTTGCTTGGTTTTATTCTCTTTGAAATAAAAATCAAAAAAAAAAACTTGTTTGACAATTTAGACCTATGAGTTTGGTTTGGTTTTGAGTCTGTGTTCTTGAATGAATATTATGAACTGGTGATAAAAACAAAAATGGCCAGCTAACACTAGTGAGAAATAAAGAGAGGATGAGAAATACATAGTGAACAACAAAATAAATGCCCAAGACTTAACCCCGAATTCTGTACATAGTAAATAGGGTTCTTTAACAAGCACTTGGGAGATGTTAGCTGCTAATTCTTGAGAAACTCCTCTGGGTGCCAATTAATGGCTTTGAAGCATTATCAGTCTTTCATTAACCTTGAATATAGGTTGAACTTTATAGAAAATAAATGTCATTTAACTTTATCTTGCTTGGGACCTAGAAGGAGCTGCTGTTTGGTGTTGGACACTGTGATTAATGATTCCATGTGGGGGAATGTATTTTCCCAAAAGGAAAGTAGAGTGCTGTGATGGATTGACAACTAGTGAGCAACTTGTCACACCCAGCTGAACTGAATCAGCATGGTGCGTCTTTGGAGGGCCCACCTGAGAATCGTTGCTCAGAAAGGAGAACTGTAGAAGAGTGTTGTTGCTTCTCACCATTGGTTCTCCTGGAGGAGCTTGCCAAGCTTCTTTCCTGATGTGGACTTGTCTGTTCTCATTGGCATAGGAGCTTGGGACCTCACTGTCACTGAGAATTGCTGCAGTTCACTTTGGGGGAGCTCTGGTCCATACTTTTAGCATAAGCTTCCTGGCTCCTTCGGGGAAGATGTGTGCTATTTAATCATCAGAATCTGCTTGTCATGCTGGCTTCCTGATAAGAACTTGGCTGTTATCATCGCAGGAGCCCGGGACCTCGTTGTCACTGAGGATGGCTGTGGCACCTTTTGGGGGAGCCCGAGTTCTTACTTTGAGCCTCACTTCCTGGCTGCAATGCAGAACCCTCAGCCTGCTAGCACAGATCCTTCATCCTGCTGGCGCAGACTTTCTAGCTTCCACCACTGACCTTTGGGCCTTCCCAGTGTAGATCCATGAAACAAACTTGGATGAGAGATTATCATGGGCTCTAGGTTTTCAGTGCTGTGGGATCCAGACCCTCAGCTGGATTCTTTGGGTCTTTAGTGTGTGCACAGATTTCCTGCACTTTTTCTGTTTGACTCTTTGGGTGGCTATTATAAAGTAATTATATAATTATGTGTCCTGTAGTGTTTTCCTTGAAAACCCTGACTAAAACAAGTGCCAATTTCTTTAAAAAGAAAAAAAAAAAAAAGAACAAAACACTTCTGTTAGCCAGGAAATGAGTTGTCCGTGCAAGTAAGAAAGGATGTGTGCATGGGAATCTATAAGAAAAGAAGTAACCACCATTAGCAATAGAGATAAAGTTGCAATCTAGGGTCAAATGCTTTATTCTCAGAGAGGCAATACGTCTGAGGGAAATAGTTGTCTCTCTGGCTGGAAGAGAGCATGTAAAAACCAGTAATGAAGTGGTCAAATAAAAGAAGGCCTTGAATGTCAGTTAGGGTACTTGAAATTTAGTGTATGGGAAAGTGAGACGTCAAATTTAAAATGAAAAAATTTGAGGAAGAAGAATGTTATATAAAGCGTGTACTATAAACACCTTGCCAAGTGTCCTTAGCTTTCTTGTCTTTCCGGTAACCTTTTTGAAAATGTTCTAGGTCAAAATTTTCCCATGATATTTCAAATCAACAGATCACTTGTGTAAGGTTAAAATCATGCTTGACCATCATGGGGGAAAAAACACGTACAGAAAACAAAAACAGCTCCAAAAACAACGTTTCAGCTTCTCTTTTGAAAGAGCACAGCACCTTGAATGTCTTTCATGAAGTTCCAAAACTTTCTCATGTTACTAAAAGAGAGGAAAAAGCCTATTATCAAGCTTTCGGGTTAAATGTTATTTAATGAGGTACATTCATGAAAGAAACAAATAGTTCAAATGAAAAATAAACACGCCATTACGTATTAACTTCAAGTCTTCAAAAAATTTGAATTTTGTAATGAAACTACCAGTGATCATTAATAATTGAGTTAGTGAAAATAAGAGGTGGAATTGTAGCATACATGGATTGGACTGATGGCAGTGAATCTACTGATCACTCAGCATCACTACAAGAAACCCTGCTATTTCACAGGCTTTCTTCTGTGACGCGATTGTGAAGAACATGCTACTTACTACCAGCCAAGCTTTCTGCTCCCCCAAGTCAAACCCACACTATATATGGTCAAGCCTTTAAAAAGTTATCTTAAAAATAATTATTAAGACATAAATTCAACAATGTAATGGGCTTCATACATGCACATTCTATACTTTGAAGTTTATGATTTTTATATAGTAAATACAAGGAACATAGTGATGTGTGAAATGACAGCACAGGAATCAATCAGCAAAATCCAGAATGCAGAACTATGTGAGACAGAATCCCTAGATTTTCCTCATAAAGAAAAAGTGGAAAAAGGAAATATAAATTTCAGAGATTTAAAATACATAAACCAAATTTAATATGTGGACTTTTTGATCCTGATTTTTTAAATGAGGGAAAAAAGTATGATAAAGTTGGTGGAATTCAAATACTAACTTGATATTGATGATATTAAGAATTGGTTAAATTTTTACATGAGATAATATAGTGGCTTGTTAGATTCCTAATCTTTCAGAGATACCTATGAGGAATTTAGATATTATACAATATCTTAAACTTACTTTTTTTTTTTTTTTTTGAGACAGTCTCACTATGCAGTTCAGGCTGGGCTGATCTCACTGTGTACCTCAGTCTGGCCTTGAACTTGTGGCAACACTTGTCTCAGCCTCCTGAGTGCTGGGATTACAGGTATGTGCCACAATACCTGGCCTTAAATGTATTTTAAAGTAATAGAATAAGTATGAGGTTTGAAAAATAATGGATAGAGAAAAACAGTACTGGCCAGAGGCATAGCTGCATAGCTAGTGATTCTGGTGTATATGTACATAATCATCATTCTGATTTTTCATTTGAGTATTTTCATCAGAAAATAATGCAAGCTATCAGTGGTGAACATTCAGAATATGTAGACAAAATATAAAGGATTAAAATGAGATCTTTTATTTTCCAAGACTTCAGAGTTAACCACTACTAGACTTGTACTATCTGAATCTGTTTTTCAAGGTAAATACACTTAACATGTACATTCAGAAACATTTAGAATATTGTTATCTTTATAGTAAAACAAGTTTTAGAAGGTGACATATTCTTACAAAGGATTAGACATTAACAATTACCTACATGGATTACATAAGTGGTTAGATTATTACAGATTTTATATTTTTAGATTTCCCTTGAAACTGATTTGTGATTCAATGAACAAACTGAATCACGTAGATATGGTTGCCACAGTAAAATAATTACTTAAGGGTGCCATTTATCTGAAATTATTTCACTGGAGCCAGAAATACTGATTTTGAGTAAAGATTCAAAATACTCTTCCTGGACAAACACGATTCAACTTTTCTGGCAAATTCAAATGAAAGGAATGTTTACAGTTGCTAGGACATTGAGAAAGAATGAATCTGAAGGACCTTCTGTAGCTAAGTTGTGAAGGGCTACATGAAGAGAGAATAAACAAGAACACAACTTTTGCACCTGAGGACTCGTATTCCCCTGAGGAAATGTGTTAGGCACTCACAAGGCTGTAGGGGCCCGGCTCAAACTCTAAAACAGGAATGGAGTAGCTCCCTGAGGACTACAGCAGCTCTGGTCAGCCTAAAAGAAAGTTTTGGTGAGGTTTCTCATTTTCCAAGAGAGCAGATTGCCTAGCTTAGTGCAGAAGGCACACCGGGTATGTTTTTTCCATTTTGTCTCTGGCTTCATCCCTCAGGTCAGATCTGCTAGGCAAGTTTAATGCGTATGCTGGTATTCTTGGGGTCTAGTTCAGAAACCTTCAGGATGTAGTGTCCCTCCTGTATCATTCCCTCTTCAGTGTGCTGAGCACCAACCCAGTGTAACATTTCCTGTACCCCAAATTAAAAGAATGGTGCAAATGCCTTGGGCGAATACCGGGAAGGGGTCCGTTATAGCTGAGAACCTGTTACTCTTAGCCAGGCACTGCATTACATCCCGCGCTCCATCAAAGCTCTGGGTTGCTACGCTTTTCTCCGAAGTTTCCTTTCGGGCCTTGCGCTGACACTGTAGTATAGCCACTCAAAGGATCTGTGAATGTGTTCAGTATGCTTAACAATTTTTAAATTGTTTTTTTCTTTGAAATAAAAAAAGTACACTGATTAGCAGAATAGCGCAATATACCCTAACACACTCCTTCCAGAGCGATCCTCTCGCTGACAGCCAAAGTCACACAGGAAACACATGATAGTAGAGGGTGTCAGTGGGAAAAAGTGATTACACAGGCAAAAGAATCTCTCCCCCGCCTCTCTCTCTCTCTCTCTCTCTCTCTCTCTCTCTCTCTCTCTCTCTCTCTCTCTCTCTCCTCATTCTTTTCCCTTTTCCTTCTGAATTGATGTTCGTTTCCTTTTGGAACACTGGTGTCTCTGGTTGCATATAAAGGAACTAGTGTCTTCTCTCACTTTGTAGAGATGGACTGCCTTCCTGAAATGCCCTACTAAGATGTTTTGAAACACAGATGATAGGGTGGAAATGAGTAGACTATTTGCACCTTCCAAGAGAAAAGGAGATATATTTAAAAAAGAGAACATGGCTATCTCGGTCTTTACCTGAGGATATGCGAGTTATCTTAATCAGGTGAGTGAGCAGCTTAGAAGGAAATATTTTGGGTGAGATTATGTGGATGTTAATTTTTTAAATCTTTTTGCTGGACAAAAATAAGGGGGCTTGTTGACCCTAAGAAATCTTGAAAGCATCCATACAGCTCACCTCCTCTGGGAATTGCTTTCATTTCCCCTGCCTTCCCTTGCCTGCCCCAGGATTTTGGAGCTTCAAGTTAATGCTATTTTCCCACAAGCTGTGTAGATTTGTACCTAGACCTTCAGGTAAGAAGAGTTCACAAAGAAACAAGGGAAGTGTAGCAAGAATATGTTCTTGGGGATCTCGTGGTTTTCACCTGTTTGTGCGGCAAGCCCCACCTTTGCCCTTTGGCTTTGTGAGCATGAACTCCTCATTTGAGTAAGCACTTTCAACACATGACCCTGTTACTAGAGGCCAAACTAAAACAAAATGATCAACTCAAATGCAGGCTGTTTTCAAAGCCAGTAACATTTGAAATTAAGTGACTGTTTGCTATGTGATAGTGGTATAACTAATTTGCAAAACCTAATAGGTAATACTGGCTCCATATTTGACTGGCTCAAAATTTATGAACCAGTTCATAATAAGTATATGTATAATGAAGGCTTAACCCTGTTTGATTCATTTTTTCAAAAGAGTTATCTCTTACCAAATTCTATTCCATTTGGCCTTGTTTTAATTATGTTCAGTTGTGGTGGTTTGAATTAGTGTCTAAAGAGACTGGGTATTAGCAATATGTATTGTGTTTCTACTAGGGACACGGGCAGATTCTTGCTTGGGTTCTTGATGGTTCTTTTGTTAGTTTTGTGGCTCTCCTTCTCCAATAGACACCTGAGACTTTAGATAGTACCAAACTCTATCTACAGTTTGTTTGTTCCTATATATACATACCTATGGTAAGGTTTTAATAAATTAGATACAGGAAGAGATTAACAACAAATAATAAAATAGAAATTATAACAATATGCTGGCTGGGGGTTTAGCTCACTGGCGTAAGTGCCTGCTTGGCAAATGCGAGGTCATGAGTTCAATCCCCGGCAAAAAAAAAAACAATATGCTGTAGTAAAAGTATTACTTTAACCTTATCATTTTAAAGGAAGTAATTTATGGCTTCTTTTTCCACATGTCTGAATTGCTAACATTACTACTTTTGCAAGTTGAGGTTTTTTTCAGTTAAAATAAGTGATACTTGAACACAAGCCCTACAATAGCAGGACAGTCACTCAGGTAACCCCAAGTGAGATGGGTTGCCAAGTGACTAACACAGAGGCACGCCTCACATACGTTGTGAATATGGATAAGGGGATGGCGTGTCCCCAACAGGAAGGAGCAGGAATACTTGTGATTTCATAATGCTTCTTAAAATGGAACATAATTTAAAACAGATGAGTAGTTTATCTCTGGCATCTTCCAGTTAATATTTTTGTGGCAGAGAACGAGTGACTGAAAACTCAAGGTAAAACTATGGGTCTCTCTCTCTCTCTCTATATATATATATATATACTCCCTCAAGTTTTTTATTTTTTAAACCTCTTGTAAATGGGTCGTTTTCCTGATTTCTTTCTGAGAAAATTCATTATTGTTCTGGAGAAAACGGCCTATTTTGTTGATTGACTTTGTATTCCCCTAATTTGCTGAATTTGCTTATCAGTTCTGAGAGACTTTCAGTGGACTCTAAGGTTTCCTAGGTATAGAATCACATCATCCACAAACAGGAATAACTTAACTTACTTCTTTCATATTTCTATCCCTTTTAATTCTATTAGTTGATTGCTCTGGCTAATTTTCAGTACACTAAATAAGAGTAGTGAAAGTGGAAGCTCTTGTCTCATTCTGAGCATTTTCCCACTCACTACGTTGCCGCCTATGGGTTTTCTATATGTAATCTTCATTATGTTTAGGTATGACTGTCCGCTATCTAGTTAATTCAAGATTTTATTATAAAAGTTGAATTTTTTTTTCTCCACAGATTAAAATGATCATGTGGTTTTATTCTTAACTCTAATTTGTGTAGTGAATTATATTTATTAATTTGGGTATGTTGAACCATTCCTTTATTACTAGGATAAAACCTACTTAATTGTAGTGTACAATATTTTAAATGCAATTTGGAATTCTACATATTTATTTATTGCAGTACTGGGGATCAAACTCATGACCTCACACTTGCCAGGCAGGTGCTTACACCTCTGAGCTAAATCCTCGGCCCTGAAATTCTGTTTACAAGTATTTGTTTTGAGGATTTTGCATCTATGTTCATCAAGAATTTTAGCTTACTATGCCATTTTATATAACAGATTTGAGCATCCATCTGCAGTTTGATATCCAAGGAGGATCCTGAAACAAATCCTCCACAGATACAGAAAGGTAACTACATGTTTTAGGAACTCAGTATTTTCCAATAGTATACAAAAGCTGTTTTACTCATTCCAATTAAGGAAGGGGTACGAATGCTTTATTTAAATGTAAGCTGAAGATCTCTATGATGAAAGTGAGTTATTCAAACTAAATATTCTCTACTATCTATAGCAAAGATTTGAAATACCATATAGATAAATGAGTAACACAAAAGCAGGCAAATTTTCTGACAAAGAGGTAAGATCTGACTATCTCTATCTGTGGTTAGTGAGCTAATAAGGACCACTGTTTGAAACACTGAATAATTATGAGACAAAGGAAATCACCTTTTTGCATTAGAAACAAAGGCCTAGTCAGATATTCTGCCTTGAGAAGACAAGGAAAGCCAGAAGTTAGTGGTTTCAGGGATCACTGATATTCTACAAGTGATATCCGCAAGTTCCCAGCCACAGCCTACATCTTATTTTACCTGAAGGAGCTCCTTAAAGGTCAATTGTTTTCATAGAGTCACTTCATTATTTTCATAGTATGGTATCTGTTTGCTCTCATGATTACTGGCATTCAGGCTAATTTGGTACAAGTATAAATAAGAATTACTATGACAGCAGTGTTTCTCTTTATACAATTAACTTGCAGCCCTTAAGTGTATTTTCATATGCATTCTTTGTAAGTGCCAATCATAGCATCATTATTTTTTGATTGTTCTGTGTCCTTAAAAGTAGCTAGTTATAGACAAAAGTTCCAATTCATTCATATGTAGTGTGATTCACATATAACGGTATCTACTTTAAAGTATCAACTAGATTTTTATTTGTCCTAGACAAGCTCCAAATCACATTCTTACACATTTATTAATACAAAGGGCAATTAAGACCATCAACTATATATATGGATTTAATGTTTTAACTGAAAATGAAATTTAGATCATTTATTTATATGTAAAAACAAATGACCACTATAGACACTTGAAAATCATTTATTCAAGGCATTTTTATATAATCTTGCAACTGTAGTATAGTCATATAATAAAATATGAATAATAAAATATGAATAATAAAAGGCATAGGAAAATGCAGAGAAGAATAAAGCCAGTGTCTGGGCATTTAAAATAAAAGCTCTTCATAAAAGTTACATGTTTTACAAATAGGATTACAGAAAAATTTAAGAGAAACTAAAATTGCCTTAAAAATATTGTGCTACCAAATGACATGTCACTTAGTCTGTAGCAAGCAGTTGTATGTTAACTATATATTTATATCCCATGAGCTAACGTTTAATGCATTTTACATTCAAGTTGAAATAATTCAGCACCATTTTTAGCTCAAAGGATGAATGCAATGCTTTGCATTCAGAAGTGGCCCAGAACATTTGGTACCTGGGAATGAAAACTTAATTTGTAGATGAAATATATTGATTGTGAATATGAATCAAAAAATAAAAAATACAGAAAAAGTATACTTTTAATCCTGTAATATACTGTTAGTTTTAAAGCAAATTTCTTAGAAACAAAATATCTCTTGACCAGAATTTCAATCTAAAAGTTTTCTCTCAGTATGAGGAAAATTGTATTAAACTGTGTTTCTTCTAAAATTTGAGTGTCTGGAGTGTTTATAAATGTAACTATCTTATGAGATTTCAAAGGGCAAAAATTGTTATTACAAATAATTCCTTGTGAATAATTAGACAGAAACTGTAAATAAAGTTATCATATAAAAATATAAAGATTTCTGGAAATAGGCAAGTTGCATATTCATGTATGTTACGGTTCTTTTGGGAGACTGAGTCTCAAGGGCCAGGATGTCTTTAAGCCAGACTGTGGGCTGAATAACTATGAAACTACTCATGGGGCAGAAAGTGAGCTTATGAAATTATTTTCCACTTGTTCCCAGTCACTATCACATAAAAGCTAGTCTCTCCTCAGTACTCCAGGTTCTTCGTACTGTTTCTGCATCCTTAGTTTGGTAAGACTGAATTGTGTTATATTAATTGATAACCTTCACCAGCTAATCATTATCTGTGAGTTTTGATACTTATTCAAAGAAAAGACCTTTTAAGGTTCAAAACTACCAAATATTAAATCAGCAGTTATGAGTGTTTAAGAATGATGGGGAAGGGAAGGAACATCCACAAAAGGAATAAACAAGAATCATTAGGTTCCTAATGAAAAAAATTTTTCAGAAAATCAACCAAATAATAAATGTTATATTTAATAAACAGACATTGCAGGGATTTGAATATTTTAATTAGAAATACATATATTCATATAATTAACCTCTTTATAAATTAAAAATGGTCATGAAAAATAGTGGTTACAACTGAAATTGTATGGACATGTAGTTTTAGTTGTTAAAAAAATAAGATGAACCTAATGGGTAATAATGACGTCTTTCATACTCATTGAGGTTAGAGACAATGTTTTGTATGTTCCAATGCCTAGCACATGAGTGCCTGGCTTATATTAGGTCTTCAAATGATGATTGATGGATAAACAGAAAAAAAGACTGTATTGAGATTTCTATAGATGTTTTATATCTAAAGGTCTTACATTGGCTAGTTTTTGATGCAGGGGTAAAAATCTTTGAGGCAATAGATGTTAAATCTGGAGATGCCAGTCTGGCTCAGTATTAATACTGACAGTAGTATTTCTTTTTTTTTTTTTGGTTTTGTTTTGCTTTGCTTTTTTAAGCAAGTATATTAAAACATATTTATTAGAAAAGGTTACAATTTTAAAGAGTCATTCTACAATCTTAAACTACAAAGCACTTTAAGGCAAAGAAGGTGTCCCATAGCTCAGATGCTAGCCCAATGAAAGTTCCAGCTGGATTTATTGGTAAGTGTGTGGAAGCAGATAAGGGCCATGTGTACCATCCCACCCACCCCAATAACTATCTCTTGACCATCTTTTGTCCTTTTTATCATGCTATGCACCCAGTAAGTGCAAAAGTATTAGTAGCTGGTGTTGGCTTTACAAGTCTGTGACATGTAAGACAGGATGCCAACTCACATTTAAAATTCTATCTAGCATGTTCTGATACTGCAAATACTTTGCTTGAGATTTTAATACTTGTTAAATGTAGGGAAACTCCTGCCTAAGTACACTAAATTAAGAGTCTAATTTGATTTCTTTCTGCATCTTTGAATTCAAGAAAAAGATTTTCCAAAATTCTGTTGTTTCACATAGTTTCACAGTTTAAAACAAAATCACAGCTGTCTCAGTCTGAACTACAGTCCTTGGTTTTACAGAAAGTACTTTTTTCTCTCTTACCAACCCAAAGATGCAATACTTATTAGCTGATAATTTGGACTATATGTCAGACATACACACACACAAAGAAGCATGCATGACCAATTCCTGAAGAATTTAGGATGATATTCCTGTATTCTACACATATTGTTCTCATCTATAATGGATAATTTAAAAATTTTAGCAGCCTTTTTAATAGCTAAACAGTTAAAAATATATGAGAATTGAAGATCTTAACATATGTTTTATTTTCTTTTAAATATTTGAGAGATAGTGTGGTTTTGGTGATTTTTTGTATTATTTTTTGTCATCAAGGAAAGTTTACTTTTGGCTAACACTTCAATATTCTTAAATGTGTATTATTTCTGAATGTATCACATCTGTCCCAGAATGACTTCCCAGTTACCAAGTTGTCCCAATATATCTAGTTCCCAGAATGATAATTTTAAGAATGTCACTCAAAATGTCTCTGCATATAGAAAAAAATAAGAGTAGAGGGGGCATATCAACAAGTATCAGACAGGAATTGGACAGCTCAATTACCTAATTCATTCCAAATAAAAGTTGACTCAAATGAAAATGAAACTGTGCACTTGACAGAAAGTTATCTACTACTTTAGAAAATGTAAACATTTTTATATAGGGATATAATTATTTGAATACATATATTGCCATTTCTTTGCTAAACAATATTTCTTGACACCAATAGTAATATGTTTGTTCCTTCCACAGCACCAAATGTGTCCATATCTATTTAAACAGTAGGAGCATCATTTCTAAATTAATTTACACTAAAACACATATAAGCACATTATTATTATGTTTCACAGAAGTCTCAATACTTTAGAAAATAATCAGTTCAAAGTAATTTTGGCTCATTCATTAAAATATTATTTGCCATTTTATATTATAATTTCAAAGGAAGCATATAAAGTTTGGATTTCTCTGAAAGAGCCAAGCATGTAACTACAGAATTGAAACACTGTGTTAATTCACAAAGTAATGTGAATAAATAGTAAAAACATCCCAATAGTGCTGATTTAATTATTCAAAATCCAGTTATGTGCTTCGTTATAAGAGTCCAAACAAAAACTCCTTTCTTGTTTTCTGTTTTCTTTTTCAAAATATGTTAATCCTACTGAAGCTAATCTATTTTTTCTCACTTCAGAACACCAGGCACTGATTTAACCATTGGAAGCTGGACTTGTTTTCTAATACCTAGATTAAGAAAACAAAATACAACAAGTTATTAACCCAACAATATTATGAATGAGTACAGTAGATAAATTTTAAGTTAATATTTAAAAAAATTTTATGTAATAATTTCTCTCTACTTGAGGAATAATCCCCTGGTGAAATTACCATTAATAAATGATTTGATGAAAGCAGCTGTGTTAATAGCAGAGATATATGGCTAATGTCTTAATCTTGACATTTACAGTTCAAGGTACAACTTCTGAAATGATCAAAAGTGAAGCAGGACTGATGAAACCAGCACCTTGATCAAATGAGTTCATTTGAAGTGTTATGGTTTGGTGTCTAGATATCCCCCCACCAAAATCTAACATAGTCTTGGGGGTTAACTTCTAGAGTTTGTGACTGATTCATGTTCCAAATCAGGATTAAGGGTGTGAGTTCTATACCTACTTTAGGGAAGGTATCTAGCATACAATGTAAAGGACAGAAAGAGGCTTGCTCCCCCTTCTCTCTCATTGTGCTTGGTATCTTCCACTACCACACAGCCGCCTCTCTGCTGTGAACCATCATAAGTGGCAGGTAGCTGATTATGGACTGAAACCTCCACAAACTGTGAGCTAAATAAACTTTTCCCCTTTAAACTTTTGATGTCAGATATTTTGTCCCAGCAACAATAAAAATAACTATACTACAGTATAAATGTGGCACATCCACTAAGAGGCAGAAGAGAGAAATGGCTTCTGTATCTTCTTGCATCAGCCCTCCTCCTGTACAGTTTCACATGTAGACTGGGCCAGGACAAGCTATCAAATAATGTATTTAAATTTTGATCACAGATCCCCTGAGAAGAAATAAGAATGCAGTGAAGTCCAAATCATAAACTAGCAACTTCCAAAAGAGTTAGTTCTGTAAGAAGAGAACTTAATCATAGTATTTTATAATTGAAAGAGGCTTCAGATTCATCTTGTCCATACACTTTGTTTATGATGAAGACAATGAGGGAGAGAAGATATATCAGTGGCACATGCTGACTTACTGGGTGGTTTTTACATACATGGTGAAATGCTCTCAAATATCCTGGCCTCAAAAACAACCAGAAAACTGACAGTGATGTGTCAAGTAGAGTGATGGGAGTACTAAGTCATTAGAGTGGAATGAAAGAGTGAAAAAGAGGAGGGGTGGAGAAGAACAAAAGAACAGAAAAGCCAAGACAGATAAAGCACAGTAATGTTTGCTCAAAAATCTTCAAAGACTCCCCATACCCTCCATGATGAGCAACTTTTTAGCTTGCTCTTTCATACTATCTGGTCTCAGTTGATAATTTCTATCCTTTCTGCCCACCTACCAACTCCATGAAACGTATGCTAAGCCAAACTAGATGAGTCATTTTGCACACATGCCTTGCAATCTCCTCTCATTCTGTCATTGCCCGTGGCATTGGTTCTTAGTAATATGCCTTTCCTGATCATTCCAGAGTACAGTCCTCAGCCTTCATGGCTCAATCCAAATGCTATGCTAAAGTTACCCATGAATCTCAACCCAAAGAAATTGTTCCCTCCTCTGATCTCTAGCAAGGGAGACCTGAGATGAAAATCAAACTATCATTCTCTTGATAGTTTTGGTTTTGTTTTGCTTTGCTTTGTTTTTTTTACTTTTTCTCAGGTAAAAGGCTTTGCATTTTTCTCATTATTTCCTACTCACAGGATACAAATAATCTTATAAATGATAATCACTAACTATATTTTCTCTTCATATTTTTATGTGATTCATATTACTTATTAAAATTTCATCTTGACCAGTCTTGCAATTTAGGTGCAGTCAGTAACAACTGGTAATTAATCAACTCTACATAAGTAGCCACAGCAAAAGTCCCTCTTATAGAGTCGCAATCTTGTTGGATTAATATAGCAGTTTTTTTTTATTCTAAATATTTGGAAATATCCATTTTATTAGGTTCTACTCAAAGTTAAGAAACATTCCATGTAACAAGAGTCATCTCTCAAGACCTGTTGCTAGTACAGTGTCAGTAGTCATAGTTCAGAGTCACTAAAGTTACAGCAAAAGTCCTTCTAACCTCATTGGATTTTGATTTACCCTCATGGAAAGTTTCTTAATGCATCTCTTACGTGTGTGTGTGTGTGTGTGTGTGTGTGTGTGTGTGTGTGTGTGTGTTTGTAGCACTCCCTCTATTCTAGCCTAAATTCCTTAAGGCACAGAATAAGCTACCTGTGAAGTAAGCAGCAAGGTGGCAGGCCTGTACCTGGCAATGAGTATGCAGTGTTAGACCAGAGGTTACATCCCAGGCACCATGGGGTGCAGCAGGAGACAACCTTTACCAAAGAGATTCATAATTCATCAACTGCAATTACTGTACAAAGACTACAAAGAAGCAGTGTAGGGGGTAGGAGTAACATATATTTGAATTCCTCTCTAGTTAAGGACCTTAAGAAACAGCAAAAGTGAGAGCAAGTGAATAAATAAATGAGTAAATAAACTATGGAATTATGCAATGAAGAGAAATTAGTGAAGATGTAAATTGTTTTGGATTATGTTACACTGACCTTCTGAGGGCTCTGACTAGACTCTGACCTACTCTACACTCTCTGGCCATAGAACTGGCCAGGTTTCCTGTGTCGTGTCTGTGTCCAGAAAAATGTATCTGATTATATTTTTCAGTGTTATCTCTTTGCTGTCATGGGTTTCATCTGTCTCGAATGATGTGGTGATAGTTATAAAGTACAGGCTCTGCTCTTTATGTAAGTAGGAAAAAGGGGCCTTCTAGGTCAGTGCAGCCATAGCCACAGCCTCAGCCTCAGCCTCAGCCCTGGGGCTGGCCCTGGCCCTGGCCCCAGCGCATGGCTGTGTGGATGCAGCTCACTGTCGCTGGGCTCCGCTTTCCCCATGGCCAGGAACCTAGGGGTGCGGCAGAGCCCACAGACCTAGATTTAGGTGGACCTGGCAAACTGAAAACTGTAGATACAGGCATGTAAAATGCCTACCCCAGTTTTTGTATGAAACATATCTCTACCAACTGACTTTCTTTGGTAGCTGTGTTATACTTTTTGTGTCTCTCCATCAAAGCAAAGCTGATCTGCATGCAGTAACATTGGAATGGTCTTCTCATTTTCATGCAGGTGTCATGCAGGAGGAATACAGAGTGATGATCTGTTATGTAACAGCAACAGAGCAGGCAGTGTATGGGACGAGCCGAGACAGTTGGGCATGCAGCAAACCTGCCTAACTTCCAGTAATTATTTTTATCAAAGTACCCTCTGATTAATATTTATGGAATTCCTTCTAAGATTTCATTCAAAAAATATTTCAGGAGTGAGGAAATTATAACAGAATTTCTACATATGCCTTCCTTTTTTTTGATGTTTCCTTAGTAGCTATGGTTCTAGAAGTCAAATACGTGAAATCTGCATTTCTACACAACAGGATATTTCTCTCTTCAGTTACACACTTCATAGAGTGATTTTCAAAATGTGCTTGAAAGAACTCTAAGAATTTCTTCCTTGCTCCTTTCAGGGAGGGTGGGGAAGAGGCTGCCAGAAAGCCGATTTCTGAGTTCCTACAAGCTTAGTCGTGCTGCATATTGGGCAATTTGACATGCTGGCATCCACACAAGTTTTTTGGATAAACACTGCATTCTGTGTATATGCCTTATCTTGAAAACTAAGCTTTAGGATTAGTAAACCCTTGGTATATTCTCTTTACTTTAGCATTATTTAAAAAGCAAAAAAGACCAGCTTTTTGATAGTGGACTCTATATAGCAATTTTTACCTCTAGCTTAGTTACATGGAAGCTACAATAGTAGAAACAGACTCATGTCATGTATAATGCCTGCCTAGGAACAAAAATTCTTTATAAAGAAAATTACTTATCTAGGGAAATAAACTTACGGTGAAATTGTGCAGCCTGAGGCATATGCATGATGTCCTGTGTACCGAATGTCACAGCGCACAACGTTGTTGTTGTAGTCTGATTCAGGCACCAAGTAGCTGGGGTTGACACTGACCTGAGTGGGATAAACAGCTTCTGTGTTAAAGGTTTCACCATATGGTGCACTGGTTATTTTCCATTTCTACAGGGCTACCACAAGGGAATTATTAACAAGAGATTTAGCCAAATCATGCAGGGAAGGGAGATAGGTTAAGCAAGTGGTTAAACTCTGTCTAGAAACATTATAGAAAAAAACTGTAATTTTCCCTGAATCTACTTAAGACACAAACATGTTCATACAGTTGGGAAGATCATTGTAAAGGATATACAGTTACTCCCAGAACATGATTATTTAACCCTTGAATCTTGAGAAGGGGCCTTATAGATTTGCAATTAAATAATTACATATTTTTAAAGATCTCTACCTTGAGAATGTAGTTTCCAGGTTGTACATCTGTAATGTCAATCCACTGGCAATCTATGTCTGCCGCATAGGTATCATAACAGCCAGGACTCAACCCCTAAAACAAATAAAATGTTTAAAACTTTGGTACATGGTAAGACTATGCTAAAGAATATGCTATTATTTGTAAATTAAATTATAAGTTAGTACCTAAAAGAGTCTGACATAAAACTATACTTATATTTCATCGCCCTTGGAAAGTATAAATTACTGTTTTAAGCACCTCTAGCTTAAAGATACAGGACTAAAACCAGTATTAGCGTACCTTGCTTCTCAAAGTGACATAGATCACTAATGATAAACATAATCTTAACAGACAAAATAGGCTTCCACCAAAAGTCTAGAATATCATTGATTCAGTAATAGATTCCTTTAGTATTAGCTTGAATACCTTACTTTCACCAATTTCCCTTTTAAAAATTAAGTTCTTATACTATGAATGCAATGATTATTTTTACACTAGATTTATAGATTTATACTACTTAGCCATTTCTACTCTACATGACAATTACATTATTGTTATGGTTAATACATTGTGTCAATTTGAGTTTAGAAGTTTAACTGAGAGACTCAGCAGGTAGCCAGGATCCTCACTTTGTAAATATCCTCATCCTGTGCAAGAGGATGGCACAGAGATTTTGTGAATGCTACATGCTCTCACAGATGGGGGGTTGGCCTGTGTACAATATAAGGGATGAAAAGAGGCTTGCTCTTCCCCTCTTTTGCTCTGACTGCTTTTTCTGGATGCTGCCTTGAAGTGCTGGGTCTGTGCCATGCCACCCTGCCTTGGAGCTGGCTAATTATGAACTGAAAACTCCACAGACAATGAGCTAAATAAACCTTCCCTTCCTTCACTTTGAGTGACAGGTGTTTTGTCTCAGCAATGAGAGAAAAGTAACCAAGACAACTATATACTATTATATCCAGTTGCAGATTAAAAGTTCCTAAAGGTAGAGTCTTGTGTTGCCTCTTTGAATAGCTAACATTTACTAATATTACAATTTGCCAGAAACTATTTCAAACACTACATATACACTCAATTCTCACAAGTACATGAGGCAGGTGTCATTATTATCTGTATTTTACAGATGAGGAAACTAATGCACACTGTGTCAAATAACTTACCCAAGAGATACAGCTGGTGAGTGATTAAGCTGGTTTCAGGGTCCAGAGCCCTTGTTTTTAACTACCACACTGCACATTTCTCACATAATGGCAGGAATATTTTTGTTGAATTCAATGGGCAGGTATATGCCTAACTTGATGAATGTGACATCACACATTCACTAAGATATTCCCATCACCAAGTAAATGAGTGTCTTGTATAGGCAGGAGGAGAAAAACATTATTAAAATATAGTCCTTGCTTTCAAGAAAGTTAATCGGGAGTTCTCCCCATTTGCTGTCAGTAGGTATATTTTATTTCTATCAGTTTTTCATGAGAAGTTTTAACTGTTACTCATATTCAATACAATCATTTAATTTCAGCACCCAATACTGTTTTCAGCACCCAGCCTGCCACCTTGCTGCTTACTTCACAGGTAGCTTATTCTGTGCCTTAAGGAATTTAGGCTAGAATAGAGGGAGTGCTTTTGTTGCTTAAGATCACCTTGATCACCAAAGACAGCAAAATCACCTTATCATGCTTTGCTTATGCTAATTGGGCTGCAGCCATATTTGAGGAGAATGTGGGGAGAACTGTTCTGTGTTAGAAAATGACAGCACCAATAGGCCAAACTCAAAAGCACCTGTACCAAAACAGTGAGAACTATACTGCATTGCTATTGCCGAGATCCCTCCCTCAGTCTATATATCATTAAATACATAAATGTTATGTAGCAGTAAACATTAATAAAGAATTTTTAATTCCAGCAAATAACTCTGGTATATCATCCATACTCAGTCTCAGCTACTACTACTACTACTACTACATTCCCAATACTGTAAAAGATTAGTTGGATTAGATACTGTTTAAGACAGGTTTAAATAATACTGCTTTCAAGTAAACAAAGTACTTTTAAAAATACTGAAATAATTAATAGGTGGTGGTACATGCCTACAATCTCAGCTACTCTGGAGGCCAAAATGGAAGGATCACTTTAGCCAGGAATTCAAGACCACCTTGGGCCCATAGCAAGACCCCATCTCCAAAAATAATAAATAAATATAAAAATGTTGAAATTGTCTATATGAATTACTCAGCTGGTAGAATTTAGTTTTGGTTATTTGGTTATTTAAACTGATAAACATAAAACCAGAATTATTAAGACCATTAAGCAAATAGGTACTTCATGTATTCAAATCCAAAATATTAAAATAGATTAAATATAGAACACTATCCCAGGCTATCTAAATTAGCTATTTGGTTTTAGCAAAAAACAACTGTTTGCAATCTAAGACTGATGATAATGTAACTACTATTTTTACTTTTCATATACATTCAATATGTATATTTATAGTCTGAAAACACAGAAGGCATAGGAGTATAAAGAAGCTATTTATACCCAGTTTTATGTTCACATACGTACTGCTATAGCTTGTTTAAGTGTCCCCTCAAAGCCTGATGCAGTCATGTAGGTGAGTGAGTCTAGCATTTGTGATTGGTTTGTTGTCTAGTGCTGGGACTGGCCATGTGAGTACTGCACCTGCGCAGAGGCAGGGAGCCAGCATACAGTATAGGGGAGGAGGTGTGCTTTTCCTCCTTTTGCCCTTTCACTCTAGTTGCTTGCAGCTGCCATGAATAACTGTCCCTCAGCCATGCCACCCCACCTTGAAGCCAGTTGAGTATGGACTGAAACCTCCAAAAACTGTAAGATAAATAAGCCTTTCCTTCATTTTGAGCATCAGGTATTTTGTCTCAACAATGAGAAAAAAGTAACAAAGATAGAATTTGGTACCAGGAAGGGGGTTGTTGCTGTGACTGTACCTGGCCATGTGGTTCAAAAGCCTTTGGGAATGGCTTGTGGAAGGAGTTTGGAAAGGTTCAGAGATGTCACCTGAATGTATAGGCTGGAATGCCTTAGGCTGTCCTGCATGGGAGATTCTGGTCGGAGTTCAGGAGACCAGAAGGCTGATAGAAAGCCTGTTGGTAAAGTCAGGCTCAGGAAGTCTCTGCTGGAAAGGACTGCATTGGTTGTTGAACTCCAGCTGATGTATGTTATGGCTTGGCATAGTTTATCTGCATTTTGCTCATATCCAGAGACTTTGCCCGAGACTAAGATTAAGGATGATGGACTGACTAACCCGGCAGAAGAAATTTCAAGACAGTTGAATGTTGAAGTGATAGCATGGCGATTGTTGGGGGCTTTTAGCAAGATTTATGTTGTAAATCAAGAGCATGATGTGGTGATGATTTAAAATGTTGTGAGTTTATACAGAAAGGAAGCTCCAGTAAAGTTGTGGACTATAAAGATATAGCTGAGACCTCAATTGCTGAGAAGGAACAGAAAAATAAAAAAGATGGCCTGTGGAGATCACAGGAAGAGCCAGCAGGTCTCCAACCTTTGCAGCCTCAAACCTGCAAAAGTAGAAGATTCTGCTTGGAGGAAAAAGCTGCAGAGCACAATGCTCCAGAATGGTCGCTAAGGACACATGAGGTTCCAAAATGGCGGTGGCCACACCAGGTCCCAGAATGGTGGTGACATAGAAAATCTGTACCTCACAATAAGGTTGAGAGTGCTCCAGTGATCCAGGCACTTGACCCTTATAGCCAACAGAGAAGAAAGCCTGGCTACTGCTCCACGTGGTGCTGGGTTTAGGTGCATGGAGAATGCATGAATTCTGAGGTTAAGGCAGCTTCTATCCCAGTTTCAGAAGGCCTGGGAGGCTAAGCATATGCCCTGGAGAAGGCAGGGTTTGAAGCTGTGAGTGTGAAGCCAAAGGTGCAATGGAGAACTCAGAAGTTTAAAAAAGTCAGTGCCTATAACCTGATTCAATCCTTCCAGCTTAGAGTGAGCTCTCTAGAGTGCATCTCTTCCTGAGTAGAACAGACTCCCGGTCCCTTGTGCACACAGGACCATGGGACTTGGGCATCTGACATGAAAAGTAAATCTCTGTGTGGGGACACATGGGCAGTGGGTGGAGAGGTTGCATTTCCTTTCACTTAAATAATAAGCACAGGCCCACCACACATCAAATTTAACCTTTTCCCTATCCAATTGCTATTGTGGTCTACACTAAGAGAAAGAAGGAACAGCAATATTTAGGTTACCAAAAAACTTCCTGCCACAACCCTGGAATTTGCTTCCCAAGATGCCTGCTGCTGATGCCTTTGTGCCCTTGGTTCTGCACATTCACCACTTCTGGCCAAGATTTGGGCTAGAGTAAAATTATAATGTCCTTTTACAAATTAGAGTTTCATATGGAAATACTGACATGGCTTTTAACAGACACATACTTTCCAGTTATAAGACACACAAACTGCTTAGTTCAGTGTTATTTTAAAAAATTTGTCCAAAGATATCTGCTATCACTCACACTGGAGGTTTAAATGTATGTGTGGAGAAAGAAATGTGTCCTTCTGTCCTGGTTTGCATTATTAAAAAGAGACAACATTCAAAAAGCCGAAAGCAATTTATCCACTTTCCTTTTGCTAACATCAACTATTATTCTTTTTAAGCATAATGTGTAAAAAGAATGTCTTGTAGGTGAGAAAGGTATATTTTTTACAGTTATTTATACCCAATAAAAAATATAGAGTGCATATATTGTAAGACATTCTTTTTTTTTTTTTTTTTGGTACTGAGGATTGAACTCACTACCTCACGCTTGCCAGACAGGCACTTATGCCACTGAACTAAATTCCCCAGCCCTTAGCCATTCATAAATTTTCAGGCATCAAATTTCTGCTTTTCATTATGGAAAATAATGGAAACACATTGTCTTTCTGTGGTTGTGAGTTGGAGTCACAGACATAGCTGGAAACTTTTAAAAGTAATCTGGATCATCAAGTCATCACTTGCCTTTTCTCAGTTATTTTTTACCTGGCCTAAATAATCCCAAAATTAGACAATTAAAAAAGAGGTGAGAGAAATAGTGTGCTACTTTGTTTTATCTCTAAAACCCAGGGGTCCCTGATTTTGGGGTGTCGTCTTACCTGTGTGTGTGCAGTACAAGCAAATCGCCTATAATAGCCATAGTCACAAGATGTGTCCTCGAGACAGAAGCTTGCTTTGTGACCTTCAGCCACTCTGCTCTGTGTGTTGGCATCCAGCAGGTCATAGTGACTGAACTCATCCATGCTGTGGTAATGCCTGACATCCCAACAAGAAAGAGGTGGTCAGTGGTCAGTTACAAACATAGAAAGCAATCAAGACAGGGAGTGGTTTCTATGTTGCCTCACAAAATTTTATTCACACTAAAATTGAGATCAAAGCCAGGTGTGGTGATACACGCCTGTAATCCCAGCACTCAGGAGGCTGAAGCAGGAGGATCGCTGTAAATTCAAGACCAGCCTGGGCCACAAAGTGAGCTCAAGGCCAGCCTGAGCTGCATAGTGAGATCCTGCCTCAAAAGACATAATAAATAAATAAATAAATAAAAATGAGGTCAAGTTTATCTTCTTAAAAAGATTCATGCTAGGCTAGGCTTTTTTTTTTTCTTCCAGATCCAGAAATCTGAGAGATTTCTGGGTCAAAATTGTAAAACTTAATTCTGCTTCTAGGAAAAAAGACATATGTGGTCTTTATTAAGTGTTAGTTTATGGTAATTAACTGTAGATTAGTTTTGGCTGTAATAGACATTTATAGAAATTCTACCTGTAGTACACTAAAATAAATTTTATTGAAATTCACTGTCTCTGCTTAACAGTTTTAATAAGTCAGACTTAGAATTTTTAGTTCAAAAAGAAGGGATTTAGTAACTGATGGATTAAAAATGGTTCCTTTGATTATGTCCACTAACAGAAAAATTCTAAGTGCAAATAATGGCTAGTATCTCCCTTACATTTATCATATCGATGATTACCTGAATAATGAAAGAACTGAGAAATACTCAGAAAGTCAAGCACTCACTGGTGACAACTGTGCCATTCCCAGGAATAGCGTGGACGGCTCGGTAAGAAGTCAGATGTTCCTTGGTTTTTCACTCGCTGCGGAAATCTTAAGAGCACCCTGTAATCGTAGTCTCTCACATCTCCCCTGTATGCTGAACTGTGATTTTGAAAAAGAGAAATGTTATTATAGTCATTAAATATTAACTGAAGACAATCTACAAACAAACATCTCCATAACGTAGTAGTGATATCCCCTTCCCAACTAGAGGACTGGTTTCACAGGCTAGAACGTTTAGTTTGTTTATGGCTCAATTACAATCTCCTAGAATGGCCCTAGAGTCACCAGAACATTTGATGAATGAGTGAATTAATGACAACAAAGAAAATTCACACAATTTTAAAATAAAAACAATAAAAATTCACATTAAAAATTTATGGGAGAAACCACCTTTGTATCTAAAAAAACCAATTCAAGACTAGCCATGTTAATGAGCAAAACTGAGGTAGAAATTGTCCTTAATAAAAAGTGACCCATACTTATTAAGAACTTTTGAGTTTAATAAAGTATTTCTTCTTAAACAGATCATTATGGTGCAAAAATTGAGAAACTGACTCTAAAAAAACATGCCCAGACATACATAAATAATTCTGTAACTTTGATGTCTTCCAAACAAAGTCATTAATAATACTACAGGAAGTTCATGGTGTGAGTGAAGCAGAACCCAAGCATGAAAATGAGCTTGAATTTCTTCTCTTCCCTCAGCCTGATCATCTCAAAGGGTCAACGTGGAAGATACGTAAACTAAGCGCTGTGTTCCTACTGCTTCTTTGGAGTATTATAGGCGATCTTACTGTGTTAGCGTATTTATAGCAATGATCAAAACATCTTTTGCTCCCTCTGCTGGTTTCCCGCAGCAAACTCAGGGAACCCCGATTCCAGAATAGCTATTTTATTTAATGACTGATACGAAAACAAAGTGGTTGTTCTGATCTTATTCCGGCTGAAGCAATGCCTAAATATCCCTGTCAAGCCCGAACACGGTCTGAAACCAAGAGGACAGCAGCCTGAACCAGAAGGATGTGCCACAGTGGCAGTGTGCCCTGACCGTTGGGAGAGTATTAACAGGCTCTTCCATTACATTTTTCCTACATTCCTGGGCAGTTGTTTTATAGAAAGTTGGCCCTAAAGCTTAAGAATCTTGGAAAATGACCCAGAGACTCCCAGTCTCCAGGACAAGGAATTGCTCCACTTCCCAACCTCGGGCCTCGATTTGAAGGAGAACACACAGTGGCACACCCCAGCGGTCCTGTCCGCTCCCAGCCGCCGCTCGGTCTGCGCTGGACACAGCGGTCAGCAGCCGCTCGGGGACCCAGACCCGAGGAGAGGGCGGGCCCGCGGGACCCCGGCCCACCTGGCCAGGCAGTTTTCCTCCGCCGCGCACCGCAGGTTGTACATGGCCATCTTCTGCACGTAGGTGGACGCCTGGATGTAGTACGGGTCGGGCACCAGGTCCGGGAGACCTAGGTGACATCGGGCGGCAAGGGCAGCGGTGAGCGCACCCGGCGGGCGGCGCCTGCTCCCGCTCCCGCTCCTTCCAGGTGCCCTGCTGTCCCCTCCTTCCACTGGGACGCCGGAGTGGTGAAGGGCACCCCAGCTGCCGAGCAAAGCGGGACGGGGGCGCTCCGCCAGGCGCGCGGCGGGCGCCGGGTCCCGAGCGGCGCAGGGGGAGGGTCGGGCCGGCCGCATGTCCCCGAGAGCCCTGTCCACCCGCGGGCAGCGCCCACCCCGCCGCCGCCGCCGCCGGGCGCTTACCGTACTGGAAGTAGCCGGTGCCGTAGCCGGGGCGGTGCCTCCCCGCGGGCCGGGGCCGCTCGTAGGTGTCGTAGTAGTTGTAGTACGGGTTGTCGTCGGGGTACTTGTAGGGGTTGTACGGGTCGTCGCCCACCATGCGGTCCACGTGGCGCGGCGGCGGCGGCGGAGGGGTGCGGGGCTCCGCTGCCGTGGCCGGGCCCGGCCCAGTGAGGTTCCCCGCGTGCGAGGCGCCGGCGTCGCGGGCCGCTGCGGACCCCGCGCGGAAGCGGCTGCGGTCGCGGAGGACCAAGACCGGCATGCGCGGCTGCGGGGCGGCAGCGCCGGGGTCGCGGCGGCGCTGCGGCTGGTAGCGCTCGCCCAGGCTCAGCAGGCTGAACACCTGCCCGTTGTTCTCCCAGCTCAGGCGCTGGCGCCAGGAGCCCGGGGCGGCGGGCTCGCGCGGGGGCTGCGGGGCGCCGCGCAGCAGGGGGCAGAGCTGCAGCTGCCCCAGCAGGAGCACGGCCCAGGCGGCGCGCATCGCTCCAGCCCGGGTCCCGGGCAGGGGCGACCGGGGTCGGAGGTCGCGCCTCGGGTCGCCTGAGGGCGGCAGAAGCTCCGGGAGGCCGGGGAGTGCGGGGTCCTCTGCCCCGATCTCGCGTGGGTGCGGACCCTGCTGGCGAGGCGGCCGTCGGACGTGGCACCGGCTCCGCTGGTCCCGATCCTGAAAGGCGACGACGGCGCAGCCCGGCTAGCCGGCAGTGTCTGGGGTGAAGGAAGGAGGGGAGACTTTAAACTTGCTGGCACGTTTGTAAAGTTACACAAGCCGTTCTGGCCCGGCGGCCCCTCCGCTATTTGTTCACGTAATGCGATTGGAAACGTGCGCGGCGGCGAGCCGAGCCTCGGCCCCGCCCTGGCCCCCTCCCCCTCCGGGCCCCCTCCCTCCCTGGCCCCCTCCCCCTCCTTGCCAGCCTCCCCCACTTCCCTCCCTCCCTTCCTTCCCGACTTCCACTCCCCCCACCCCGCCCGCCTCTTCCCTCAGACACGTTGCACGGGGCGCTTTAAGGGGAAAGAACGAAAGGGAACACGCATCCCGAGACACACTGGGCTTAATCTGGGGCGAACATGCAGGAATTTCAAAAGGCTCAGACAGCCGAAGGCAGCCAGGCCCGTGGGCCGACGCCAAAATATGCATGAAGAAAAATGCTATTAGGTCACCAGCCCTAGCGAGGCCGGCAGGAGGGAAGGCAGGAGGCAGGGGGTTCTGGGGCGAATGTGTGTGCTGGGCAGGAGGTTGTGACTAAATTTATCCATAAAGGAGTTAATCCCACAGATTTCCCCAGTGCTCACTCGTTCACTTTTATGGGAAGTGCCCTCAGCAAATAAACTCCAGGATATCAAATTTTGTTTTTCTGACTATAGGTAATATGAGAAACGGGTTACAAATCTGTTTCCTACAGTGAATATTTTAATAACCAAAAGTGAAATTTTACAGAAACAAAGCTTGCTAACACTGAAGCAATGAACAAACCTGTCTCTTTCAAAAGGCCGGCCCATTTGTGCTCTGAGAGAAAAGGAGAGTCATGGAGCATCTCCGCCGTGTACCAGCGAACTGAACTTGGGTCTGCGCAAACGCACTCAGGAGTCCTTTGGCGTTTTATCTGACTTCTTTCTCTTTTGCTCGACACCTAAAGAGGAGGTTTGGCTTTGAGTTTTACAAATTTAAATCACCATTGTCAAATATTAAAAATAAAGTCTCCCGTGGTGTTTTATTTATCTTTTCATCTAAAGAAATGGGTTTTTAAAGAAACAGAATTGGAGTCAGAATATGGTAAAAAAAAGAAGTCAGTAGGAATGATCAGAAGGAATATGGGTAGGTGGGTAAATTATGGTGCCTTGAAAGAGATGCTTAATATTCACACCTGATTTAGAATTGGGCAGTGTGGGAAGCCGTCCAAAGACTGCTACTAAATGCCTCATTTAAAACTGCTGTACAGAACTAGATCTAGATAACTTTCTTATTGGTCGCATCGTTGAACTGTCGTGATGTATGTCAATATTCATTTATCTCTGTTTGTCACTCTTTCCACAGTTAATCACCACGCTTCATTGTTGTGGTGGAAATCAACTGCTTTCACTTCAGATCCATTTCCCTTTTCTTTCCCTTAAGCACAAATGTTGGTTCTTTGGAAAACCCCTCCCCAGTGGCATTCTGGAATGACTGAGCATTTGTGAGTCTTCCCCTCTCCAAGCAGTTGTCATGAGATCCTGATTTGGCTAATCAAGTTGACTTCCTAGGCTTTAAATCTCAAATAGAAAAACATGTGGTCAAAAATACTGCTTCTCCTACTACTAAAAAAAAGGTCCATTAGGTCCTGGTACTGTGCAGATCCCTTGAGCTGTCTTAGTTTTCTACATTCCAACACTTGGTACTTCAGCTTTCCCTTCAATTTTTCCAGAGCATTTTTTATGGCTTTACATAGTCAGATTCCTTTTCTGCTTTCAGCCACCTAAGAACACTGACACAGTGGGGAGCGGGTGGCTGTTTCTCTCAGCTAATGAAGTCATAGAGTTCTGGGTCTGGAGTGATGGTTTTGTCTCCTTTGAGTCATATTAGATTTGCTCCGCCTGGGACCACACAGCATCCTTGGTCACAAAGGGAAATTAGTGAGAACCTTGCCAATAGCAAATCTATTGCTTGCTGAGGAAATAAAACTTCAAGTGCAAATTCACTAATGACACGTCAACAATGAATTTTTTCTGAATAAAAGCCAGTAATATCACTGTCATTTTACACTTTCTGCAGTTCTTTAAACTACTCGGTTTTTCAAAATTCACTGAAGGTGAGATAAGGATTTGATGTATGTCATTTTGACAGACATGAAATTATAGAATAAGCAGGAAGAGATAGAGTGTAATTGTCTCTTAGCTGAGAAAGGCTCTGCAGTATGCCAAGGAACAGCTTATTTTTCAGAAGAGAAAAGCCTGAAACTGCTGTTAATTGGCCACACACAGGTAGGTTGCTGAGGGAGGGCCTCTGAGGCTAGGGTGCAGACCAAAGCAGCCTGGAGAAGGAAGGTAGAAAGTTTATGCTGGACTGCGGGTAAAATAATCCTGTTCCCCATCCTGATGTGCTCATTTTTTAAAAGGTAGACATACAGCCGATGTACTGAGTCTTAGTTACTGGTAGTATTCAAGAATTAACCCAAATAATTTCTACAGTATTTTCCTAGTTTAAAAATGTTTGCTTTTTATATCTATTCAAAGTATTCTCACTACTTTCAAGTCATTTACCATAATCTCAGTATGATTATTATGGCTATTAATACTTAATCAAATAATTCCTTTGTTGCACTTTAAAACATTGGATACATTTTCTGTGTGTAAGTTGGAGCCAGCAGATTACAATTTCATTTTTCTACATATTTCCTATCAGTGAAATCATATATTCATTTGTGTTATGAACATTTCTTGATCACATTCACAAAACACAGGAGCATTAAAATTTTATAGCTGAATGAGATTGATCATTTATTTCATATTTGCTTCAACAGTCTTAATGTTTTTAAATATAAATTAGCTAGAACAGTAATGTTATATACTATGTATTTTCTTTTACACACACATACACACACACACACCCTACAACCCCTAGAAGGAAAAACGCATAACCTATTGTCCCATAACAATGAAAAGCTTAGATGATTTTCTCTCATTTCCTCTAAATTATCTCTGGTTTACAATTCAGTCAACTGAAAACAAACATGACCACCACACTGGGGACAATAGGAAGTGTTCACAAGCCCGGTGGGAGACAATCTAGCCACACGTGGAGTTTTGTCTTTAATGATAAACTATTAGTTACAAAACTGTAGAAACTATAGTTCCTTCCACTGAACACTGAAATTAATAATGAATTCATAACGGTGGTGATGATATATAACAGATACCTCCAGCTGTAGACATATAACAGATACCTCCAGCTTTTTGATGTTGATAAGATGCACAGTTGACTCACTTTTGACCATGAAACTTCTTTTTTATGAACATTTCTGCAGTGTATCCTATAAAAAAGAGAGACTCCAGTTCCTTTTTTTTTTTTTTTTTAAGTTCTAGCTTATCAATATCAGAGCTTTAAACTGCAATGTCTGGCCCATTGATCAGAAAGTAAGAATTGTCTTAAGGCTGTATTCCTAGAATTTCTTAAATGAATTTCTGTGGTTAATACATGTAAGTAGAAAATAGAGCTATGCAGAAAGCCTAAACTATAAAGCAGGGACTCTGAGTTACCAAAGCCAGAACAATAGTGCTGTAGTCAAAGGGCTTGGGTTTGAAGGGTAGAGAGCACATATAAATTTTGTTCTTTGAGAAAGACTAATTCTTGTATGTGCTTTGATGCCACCATGTAGTTCTAAAACATCACCACGAATACAATAAAGTGGAACATTGCAGATGTTCAAGGGGGGCATTAGAGAAAAGTCAACGTGACATCTAACACAAAGGGAGTTGAGAGTTGACCGGGAACATTGCGCATGCTCTTGAAAGTAACTGAGAAGAGTAGCAGAATGAAACAAAGAACTGGGAATCTTTTGACGTGGAATAGAATGGAGGAGACCAGTCAGTGTCACAGTTAGCAGCATGTTTGTGTTCCTTTCTGCTGTTCACTCTTCTTGCCTTCTGCCACACACCACTTCCAGGTGTCCACTCAAATACAAAAGTAGACAGCTGGTACACACTTGTCTAAGGGTCAAGACTGAACTAAAAAAGAAAATCTGTAAATAGACTGGGTAAAGTATTCCAGAAATAATGAACTATAAATATATCCTTTTGGTTATCCCTCCCCTGAGGCAACTGAGGGAATGGAAAAGTGAAATTTAACAACAGAGACTGAGTATTTCACTCTGGTGTCTTTAGTGCATATTCATTTGTAATTAAGTAATGAATATCAGTTACCATAATGAAATGCAAAATTGATGAGATGAATTTATGATAGAATAGGCCTTTGAAATATAGTAAATCAGTCAAAGTAATTTGGTTATGTTCACTACAAATATAAAAAGCCATTTGGTTGGCAAAATTGCATAAAAGAAAAGCCCAGATAATCTAACTGGATCTGACAGACAGCCCAATGACAAAAGGTCTTCGTGCTGGGGAGCATTCCAGGACCATTTCTCTTGTTGACAGGAAAAGGTGTTCTACCAAGGCCGTGTCCTGTCTTATTTGCTGTCCCCACTTCTTCCTGCATTCAGCTTCGCTGTCCTAGTTCTAGAAAAGTTATTTAATTTGACATAAGGTAGGCAGACCCTCCAAAATGGTGGGAGGTGTTAGGTTTTTTCAGTGCAGTTGAGAACTAAAGAGAGAGAAAGAGGTAAGAAGGCCTTTATTGCGGGAGAAGCAGGGAAGGCCTGCAGAAAGAGTGCAAGATCCCTCTGGTGAGAACAAAGAAGTGGAAAAACTTTTGTCAGGTCTGTCTGGTGGAGGAGTTTGAGAAGTGGGCAAAATGACATATCAACAGCTGATTTGAAGGGGCATCTGTGTGTGCAAAACAGGAAACAGATTTATTGGGGGCTAAGGGAAGAAGAAGAAAAAGAATAAAGAGGAAGAGGTGATAAGGTGTTGTTTTGGCTCCTCTGCTGTGCTGAAACATCGCCATGATGATTTGGTGAACTGTATATGGGCAGAAACCCTTTATTAATTAATGGAAGTTACTTTTAGTGAAATAAATTACTTCTTGGGCCAGTGCCAAGTTGAGGGGATGTCATGTTAGAGAAAACTAAGTCCCAGGCTGGCTAATGCATCAGGAGGCATGTCAGGAGGTCATTTATACGTAACTCCAGCCTCTCCATAATCTACCTGTGGCACAGAGATCACAATCTCATCACTAGGCTTAATCTAATGTACACTGCCTTCCCTGGAGACCCAGGAGAAAAAAGACAGCCAATGAATAACACTCTAATGGAGTCATACAGAGTTTGATACTTTTTCCTCCTCTCTTCTAAAAAATGATAGATCTCAGAATATTTGAAAGTACTATGTGTTTGGAGTGGAGACAGACTAGAAGAAAGAATGGGGCTATGGGAGTAAAAACCTGCTTCCTAATTGTGCTTAAAGTCAACTTTTAGAATTACAATTCTGTCTCTTTCTGTTATAATTGCAATGCTGCCTATTTTACCTTCTTACTTCCCTTTGACTATACAGTACCTCATGCAAAAAAAGAAACATTTTTACATAACAAATTTTAAAGTTATGACACCTGTTTTTCTTTCTTTCCTTTATTTCCTTCCCTCCCCTCCTTTTTTCCTCCCTTAGCACCCCCTCTCCCCTATTAGTCTCTTTACCATTCTTTTTTTTTATGTTAGTGCTAGAGATTGAACTCAGGGCCTCACAATGCTGAACATGTGCTATATCACTGAGCTACACACCCAAACCTTTCAGTTTTGTAAAAGATAGCCCAGTGGTTACAGGTAGTACTAGGATGGAATGTTGCAAATATGTGACTCTCAACTTCTACCCATTTTCTTCACTTACATTTCAGGTATTCAATGGTATATAGTAATCTCTTCTAGAAGACGCAAAGAAAAAATGAAGCTTTGCATCATAAAAACTGTGGGAACTCTGCTGTAAATCACATACTAGCAGTGGGCAGTCTGAATGCTCTTTTAGGCTGCTTATGCAAATAAGACAAGCTTATCTTGTGACATGTCTTTTACATTTTATTCTCAGTGGTCTCTATAAAGTTTGCAGATAGTTAACGTAAGGGACCAAAACACAATGGAATGTTGGAAAGTGTCAAATACATTGATTAAATGATATATTAAAAGAATACTGGGGATTTAGCTCAGTGGCATAAGCACCTGCCTTGCAAGTGTATGGTTGTGAGTTCAATCCCTGATACAAAAAAAAAAAAAAAAAGTAAAAGAATACTAAGTAAAACCTTGACCTATACAGCCTCAAAATGATCTGTTGCTAAAAAACCTTTAATACCTGAATAATTTAGTTGAATACACAAGACTCTTCCTTCACATTTGCTAAATGGATGCTTATTAAAGAATACAATAAGAAAATAAACAATCACTCTCACTTATAGCACAATGTCCTCTCATTAACAATAATTTCTATTTTTTATTGACTGTGTTCTTGGCATTGTGCAGTGCTTGAATATATTACTTCATTTTATCCCAACATCCCTGTGTGGTGATTGTTAATACTTCCATTTTATGGACAAGAAACTAAAGCTAGAAAGATTAAGCAACAGACTTCCTTAAAAATGGCCCGAGCTGGATCTGGACCAGCCTGCTGTAACTACCATATTAAACTCTTGCCACATGAAGTAGAAAGAAAGTGGCTGTTTCCTTTATTTTCTTTCTTTGTTTAATTGTTGGAAGAAATAAACTAGTCAGTCACTAACAATTACATGACAAGGAGATTGTCGCCAGGTCAATTAGATGCTTAAACAAGCCATCACTGTTAACCTAGTGACTATGAGTAAATAGCTTTGGGATAAGCATGATATCCAGGTGAGGGGGAAAGGTAACAGATATCAGAAAGAGCATGGGCAGTGGAGACAGACATTCCTCGGATAACTAGTCCCTCTATTTATAAAGTGAATCATTGGACAAATTACTCGAGGCTTCAGTTTCTCCCCCAAAAATAAGACCTATTTGGCAGGGTGGTTGTGAGGAAGAAATGTTTATAAGCGCATGGCAAAGAGGCACTGAGGTGATGGTAATTGTTTCTGTCTGGCTCTTGGATATTAGAATTTAAAACAAGACACACTATTTACCGTCATGTGGAGATGCATTTTCTACAAACATGGAAAAAAAGGCATTATTTCTATTTAATGTATCTATTTTGTGTTTTGAGGCAGATAGATTAAAAATTCAACATATAATTAACATAAATTTAAGATTTACAACTTTGAAGTAAACAGTTTGATAAATTTAAACAAATATGGAGGGCGCTGCTAAAGCACCACAATCAAGATTACTTAATTCTACAGAAATTTCCGAGCTCATTCCATCCTGATCACAGGTAACTATAGTTTTGCATTTTTTCACCAAAATTAGTTTCATCTGCTTGGGCTTTATATCAAGGGGGAATAATACAGCACATTCCCTTTTGTGTCATCCATTTGTTCATGAAAATGTCTAAGAGTCACTGAAGTTATTGCTCAATTAATGTTCATTTTCTTAGTAAGTAGTGTTTCATGCTATAAATGTATTATTTACTTAACCTTTTATTTCCCCCCAGGTTGGAGACATTATAAACAAAGTTCCTAGGAGCATTTATCTACAAATTATTCCATACATGTGTGATTTCTTTCTTTCTTTTTTGGTAAATACTTACAATTGCTCAATCTTTAGAGAGGAAATTTAATAAATTCTCCAACATGTTTATAAACATTTTGCGTTACATTATGCTGACATTTACCACAATAGAGTTCAATCGTATTCCTGACCAATCCTTGATAGTTCACTTTTTAATTTTTTAAAAAATTTTATTTAAAGAGAATAAAACCAAACAAAATGAAACAGAATGAAGCCAATCAAAACTAAAGAATGGAAGCGATACAGAACTTCAAAACAAGATAATAGTAAATTAACAATGGCTACCATAATATACCTCATTATTGATAGGTTTTTTCGGCACAATAAAGGAGAAAAATATAAACAAAAGAAGCCTTTTGCTAAGGACGTGGAGAGGAAGCCGACCACAGGCCTAATGGCCTCCTCTGACTGGAAAGCGGGGGTGTCGGAACTATTTATAAACTCTGACAGGGGTGGCGCTTAGGGCGGGCATTTGATGACGCACAGGGAGCTGATTGGAACCTTTTTCATGCCACTGGGACAGGAAAAAGGAAGTTGTCATATGGGAGGAGGGAGTGGCTTTAAAATGAAATCCTGAATCTCGCCTCCACTATGAAATACCAGGCAGGGCATAGTCCTTTCATTTATCTTCAAAATAACTGCCATATATTCAGATATAATAAAATCAAACAAAACAGAACAGTGAAAATGACACAGGGCTTCAGACAAGATAATATGAAATTAGAAACGGCTATACTTTCCCTTATTAGAGGTTTCCTCCCCTTTCACTTTTTTTTTTTTTTGTACCGGGAATCGAACTCATGACCTTGCACTTGTGAGGTAGGCACTTAGGCCGCAAAGCTAAATCCCCGGCCCTTCCCCTTTCACTTTCACAACATCTATTGTATATTTTGGATCACACCACTTCTTCAGTGTTTATACTAGGGAGATAACACAATGTTCACCCATGTTAGTGTGAACCATTTCACCTGTGAGAATGATCTCAAGTTGCATCCATTTACCTACAAGAGCCTCAAGGTTATCCTTTGTAGCTGAGTAACTTTCCACTGTATAAAATGCCTTATCTCTCTTATCCATTTTGCAATTGACAGCAAGCTATCCTTGTTTTTTTCTGGATCCCCATCTATGGAGCATTGTTTTCTCTCTTTGACTTTCACTCTATGAATTTCTTTTCATGCTAAATATGTTTCTTGTATACAGCATTTTGATGGATCTTGTCTTGCAATCCACTCTGCCCATGTTTCTTTTTATCAGTGAATGGAGGCCGTCTACATTAATGGTTATGATCAACATGCACTGGCTCATCTCTGCCCTGCTGTTGCCCACCCCTCCCACCTTCCCCTCCATTCAATTGCCTGCCCTGCTTGGCGATCCCTCTCTGCTGCTGTTCCTGGAATGGTGGTCATCTTTATCTCTCTCTAGAATATCTTTCAGCACTCTCTGTAAGGTTGATTTGGCGGTCATGAATTCCTTCAGTTGTTCTTTGTCATGGAAGTATCTTATATCTCCATTAATCTTGAAAGATGGTTTTGCAGGGTACATCAATCTGGGTTGGAAGTTGTTTCCTTTCAGGACTTGAAATACTTCACTCCAACCTCTTCTTGACTTGATGGTTTTTTGCATTTCCACATACATTTTAGTGATAATCTGTCAATTTTGCATCACAAAAAAGAAAATTGATAGAATTTTGACTAATGCTGTGTTGAAACATAGGTTAATCTTCAAATTTTATGTTAAAATAATGTTTCAATTGATGATTGTGGATGAACATCATATCTATTAATTTAGACTCCTTTAATTTCTCTCAGCCATGTTTTGCAATATTCAGTGTAGAAAGCTTATGTCTCATTTGTTAAAAACTATTCCTAAGTATTTTGTGTGTTTATAGGTTATTATAAGTGAAAATGTTTAAACTTAATTTTCTGAAGTTAGTTGTTATTTTATAGAGGTATAACTGATTATATATATGACCTTATATTTTCTTAAGAACTTTGCTTCATCATTATTTAAGGAGGGGGTTAAAAAGAGACTGTAAATGACAATAAGTGGGGTCAAAAAATGCAAGTACAAAGATCAAGAGACACAGGCAATTATTCTACATGAAGGCTTTCAGAAAGATGGTAATAAAAAAGCATTCCCATACCAGTGATCTTTTGCTATGTAACAAAATGTTCCAAAACTTGGTGTCATGCTATTTTTTCACTACCTCGTGGACTGAGTAGTTCTACTTTCAGCTTTATCTTTGTCTCAGCAATATAGGAATCATATTCTATTCTATGTGTGAATGAATCACTTTACTGAGGGAAAAATAAGTTTGATCACAAAACATTATTGAATAGAACATCAATAATTCTCTTACATACTCATGATATTGAAAATAACTAGATACTCAAAAAATATTCACTTTCTACTTAACCTAAAAGGTTAATATGTTCCCATCAATTCATAAAAAAAAGAGATTCATAAAAAAAACAAATTACTAAGGATCTTATTTATCTATTTACTTTTTAAATGATTTTAAACTGTCACAAAATCAACAACCAAGATTCATAAAGCAGAAGCAGTATTTTCATATACAAAAGTATTCTTCATTTTCTCATAGATAAAAAATTGTTTTCTAATAAAATCTTATGATTCAAAACTCTAATATATAAATTTCCAAATTGGTCTTTTATACTCAGTGGAGTACTACTCTGACACAAAGAAGGATAAACTAGAGATATTTTTAGAAAAATGGTTGCACTTTAAGATCTTAATATTAAGTGAAATAATCCAGACAAACAAGCTGAAATATAGCATGGTTTTTCTTATATGAAAAAATATAAAGAAGAGTAAAATAAATGATAGATAATAAACAGGAGACAGATCTTTTACAAAATGGGAGGGAGATCAATAGATAGAAGGAAGGAGGAAGAAGGGAAGGGACCAAGAAAAATTAGGATGTGCTATATACAGGTACCAGCTCTCCATGAAGAATGGAGTCAAATACTGCAAACATGTAGAAATACAGATAGAAATCTTTTTCTCTGTACTTTCTTGCTTTCTATCTGAATAGCCGTAATCCTAGATGACTCTTTCAGAAGCCAGAGATTCATCCTTTACGTAGTCTCTACCTTAATTCAGCATCTAATACATTTCCAGATACGTTTCACCACATTGGCTTTATATTTATGTGACTGTTTATTTATATAAGTTTCTACCCATCTCCATGTCAAATATTCCCATCCAGTTCACCAACCATTTCTCTCTCTAAGGCCGTAGCTTCCCAATCAATTTCCCATATCCATTCACGCTCATCACTGTGGCCAGGGTAATTTTTTTGTATACACAAATTTGACCATTCCATTTGTCATCAGAACAATTGAAGTTATCTCACTGCCCTTGGGTAAAGTAGAAAATTCATACTGCAACCTGGCAAGCCCTGCAGTAGCTTCATATTCAACACACTGCCTCCCTCCTCGTCATGGCCCCATGATTCCTTTGATTGCTCTTTCCTCACTTTAGTTTCCTGACCAAACTGTCCTGCCATGTCTCCTTAGTCTTTGTGTTGTTCCCCACCCTCTTTGAAGAACCCTCAATCCTTTGCTTATTCTTTTGCAGGCTGACTTTACCTTGTTCAAGTTTCAGTTCAATGTCATTTCTTCCTGGAGACTTTCCCTTGACTCCAAGAAAGGCCTGCTTTTTTGCATATACACCTTTACTATATTTACTATATATTTACTTCTTTACATGTATTCACTACTTTGCAAAGCTGGCTTCATCTGTATTTATGTGTTCAATGTCTGTTCTTCCAGTAAACTGTAATTTCTGAAGATGTAAACTTGATCAGTAATATAATCACACAGTTATTTCCCTCTTCAGTCATTGTGAATTCCTCTGTGAATTATGTGTAGACCAAGTACAATATCTGTTCTTAATAGATGTTAATAAGTACTAATCATAAAAGCCCTTTCCCAGCCCAGCATATTTTCAGCAAATGTACTACACTCTTAGTGTGCCAAATGAAAATTCACTTCAGCTGTCTCAGCATGGGAACTTAAGTATGTAATCACTTGGGTGTAATTTTAACCATAATAGCTGAGTGAGAGTGCTCCAGAGAGGTCTTCAGCTGAGGCAATTGGAACCTTAAATCTTATTAAAATGACACGGTCTTGGCAGAGATGAATGGGGAGTATTGCCCAGTACTTGACCACACCAATCTAGCTTTAGTTGGGCCTTCACATTTACATATACAAAATTTTACACATGTCTTAATTTAAAAGGGGTAAAGGCAACTTAATTGTCAACAAAGCTCTATGGTAAATAGATTAGAGATTATGTCACTTAAATTTCATTTCTAAATTGAATAATTTATTTAATTGGCATTTTTTTTTTTTACATCTTCTTGGTTTCCAGGTTATGATATTAACTGTATGAAGGATGCTGTTTGGGTATACCAACAGTGTATACCAGCAATGTATGATGAATTGTCAACACTTTGCAATGATCTAACACTAAATTCCAAGATTTATGAGGCAGAATGCTTGTGTAAGCATTGTGATAGGCTTAATTAAAATACTGTGACTTGTTCTGGGAGCTAACAGAGCCCAACTAAGCACAGTCAGATGTAATCCAAATGGTGACATTTTCATATGCAAAGCACTAATTGATCATTTAGAGATCTTTCAAGCAAACCACAGAGGAAGCCCGCAAATTACTATACCAGACATTGTTTATGTTGACACTTGTATGCACAATCAAAATGGCATTTTTCCCTGTGTACCCCTAAAAGAATTTCATGAAATAAAAAATAAAACCTCCAATGACCTGCCAAAGCAACAAAGAATAAAAAGAATCAAAAAGTTATTGTTTTGTTTATCAACATATTTTTGTTATAATAATTGTATAAACAAATGGTTAATGAAAAATGAACACAAATCATTTTCTTAGCAGTAATGAATATTGTTTAAGGAAGTAAGTGGTATATTCTGATGAGACTAAAGGACCATGAAATAAAGTATATTTTCTATGGTTTAAGTCTAAAATGTCCTCCAAAGGTCTTACACATTCAAAGCTGGGACTCCCGGAAGGCTGCTTCATTACCAGGGCTGCTCTCTCCATCAGTGAATTGATCCACTGATGAGTTCATGGCTGAATGTGCTGTTCAGAGATGGGGCCTGACAGGAAGAGATGAACCACTGGGACTTGACCAGAAAGGGTATGTTTTTGTCCTTGGTTCCTCCCCTCAGTCTCTGCCTCCTACCTGCCTTGGAGTAAGCTGCTTTCTTCTCCCATGCTCATTTACCATGCCATTTCTGGCTTGGAGCCAGACAACCATGGACTGAATCCTCTTAAAGTTATAGGTGTCAGATATTTTGTCCCAGTGATGGGAGTGACTAATATAACTATGTACAATGATTTTTTTTTTTTTTTACGAAAACATACATTTTTCAAAATGGTACCCCAAATTAATTTCTGAAAGGCTAGGACATAATACCTTCATACATAACAGAGATCTGTTCTAAATAGTTAATGTTTATTTCACATTGGCTAGAGACAAAGACTGAGGTTAGCCTGAGGAGTTTTTTTAAGAAGAATGGTTATGTTTTAAGAATAGGTTCTCTATTTTGCCAATTTTTGGAGACCAGTTAGTTTCTAACTGCTAATCTATTATTAGGATGTATGATTATTTCTTACTTAATTGACATCCAAGGTATGAGGCTACCTATAAAAGAAATTTAAAACATTCATTAATGATACTGAGTTATGAACTTGATTTTGAATCCATTCTAAAGACTCCAAATGTCTAGGCATATTTCACGATTTCTTGTCATAATTCCTGACAACAAAGAATACCGTTATAGACATGCTCTGCTAAGTTTACTGTCTCTACTCTCCTTCCAAAAACCCCAAGTTCTCAGAACATGACTTTACTGGGAAACTTGAAATCAAACTGTTTTTGCATTTACTAATTCAGGCTACTTGTTAGTAGGAATTTGAGAAATTCATGGGAGGAGCCTCATCAGGAACCCAAGAACTGGAATTTTAGGTGTGGTTAAGAATGACTTAAACTGCTAGTAGACTTCCTTGCAGACAGAAAAGTTTCTATGAGTCTGTGGAATCAAAATCACAAAATACTTTTTTTTCACGGTGGACTTCTTAAGTTCTTTAGAACGAGTAGGCGGGACGGAGGTTTGTGGAATGCACACGTAAGACTCAAAACTGTGAGTGGGTAAAAACTCGTTTAGTACTCCTACAGGACAAAAAACAACAACAAAAACCACTGAATGAGTCATCCTCTAGGGGGCAATAGAGCATGAATCAGGCTTAAGAGTTCCTGAGGAAAGGAATGACAATGATTCAGCAGTCTTAGAGTGAAGAAGACAGGAAGCAAGCTTTATTACAGTTGTACAATCACCCAATTTTTGGCTACACAGGGCTGATGTGGACCAAGAGATAAGTGCTGTTCTGCAGATGCATAGGTTTGGACAAGACTTGAGTGGCCGAACAAGGCTGACTCAGACTTGAGGTGAGATTTGTCTAAGGTAAGCTTCTTCCTTGAGGATTTCCTGTCTTTCCAGAAGCTTACTTTACTAAGGACTGTGCTCCTCGCCCCATTGTTAACTTCAGTACATTTTTTTAGCTGCTCACTTTCCTGTATTTAATTGTATCCATGATAGGAAGAAAATTTTTCTAGGTCATCGCAGAGTTCCCAAACTTTAGTGGCTTGGCTTCACCACATTGCCTCAGTTGTATTGGTAATGGGGCCTCTAAGTCAACGGTCCATGTAATAGAAAGAAGCTAGTGGAATTACCATCTTCATCATCTTATGGAAATAAGGGCCTTGACACATGCATCTTTATTGTTTACATGTTGCCTTCTGACTTTTTGGAAGAAATTTAGACAGATACAAGCATTGTCCACTTTCCACTTACCTGGTTGGGAAACCTGCATGACTTAAGGGGTGCGAGGTGTCTGAACATACAGGGCATTCTCCTCTTGGCAGAGGTACATAAAAACTAGAGGGGAGGGCTGGGGATTTAGCTCAGCGGCATATGCGCCTGCCTTGGTCATGAGTTCGATCCCCGGCACCGATAGAGTAAAAAAAAAAAAAACTGAAGGGGAGAGGATAGAGGCAATAGTGTTAATCTGCAGACATCCATAGCCTCTCTCATCTCTTCATTTTCTTCCAAGGAGAAAAATTCTTATTGACTGAATGTCATTTGCTGTGCAGAATTTGAATGATGTATAATTCTTAGGAAAAATAAGAAAACTATACGGAAAAGACTATTAAATCATGTGGTTTGTATTAACAGTGCACTGCCTGTTTTTAGGCCTTTCCCACTACCAAAAGACTTAGTAAAGATTCCAGATACTTTTGTTTATTATTTGAGAACAGGCCATTGGGGAGGCAAAGATTCAGTTAGATTACAATTATTAGCATGTTAACTTGGGATATTGTTATCTGTTAGCCTAAATTACATCTTTTAGCTCTTTCTTAGCTCTTTTATAATATACTTTCCTAAATATCTTTAAGTCTGAAAAATATTTTAACGGTGTATTTTTAAGTCTATAAAAAATAAAGTTCTAGCTGGGTATTACCAGGCTTTCCGCCAAGTACAGTAATTGTTATGTGTGGAATTTTCTTTACAGTGGCCAAGATGTTGGTTGGACTCAATGACTATAGCTCTGGAATGAGTATCTGTGTGGTGACTTTAGTCTGCTGGAAAGTTGGTGGGTTTGTTCAAGTGCATATGCTAGAAGAGATTTATTGATAGATTCACTTAGCAGATCCAAGAAACACAGGGTGTGTTTTGTTCAAATTGAGCACTGAGTTTCAGCAATTTTTGTTGTTGGTTCCCCTTTCCTCCTGGCCAACTGTATTTTCCCCCCTCTATTTTTCTTACTTTTTTTTACTTTTCTTGTTAATAAACCATTTAATAAATTACATTCTTTTGAATGTATTAGTGCAAAGACCACATTCAAGTGATGTTAAGAAGATGGAATGACAATTACTTAACACACATGTACTAGGAATAGCCACATAGCTGTGGGGAACTGGGGCAGATTTAAGTACCAGAAGTTCACAGGATCATGGTTTATCCAAGCAACAGCTGGCAGAGTTCTGAGACACAATGCTGAGACCTAGGTTTCACCATTACTCTCTCACTGAATTTGACTTCCTTGTTTTTTTCTCCCCGAGGAGAAAGTGTGGAATTAATTTGTAGAAGTACAGAATATAAATGTAGGCATATAAATTGCAAAAAGGATATTCTATGGGTAGAAGTTAATTTTTTTTTGATAGAGAGGGTCTCGTTATGAAGTGCAGGCTGGCCTTAAACTCACTTAGTGTAGCTCAAGTTGGCCTCAATATTCATGGTGATTCTCCTATCTCAGCTTCCTGAGTGCCAGAATTAGAGGTGTGCCACCACCATGGCTGGCAGAAATTAATTTTTAGAAATTTACCAGTGAATGGGTTGTTTCATCTCCAAAGTGTTAAGAAATATCTAAATGCAGAAAAAAAAAGAAAAAGAAATTTGTGTAAGTTGTACTGCTGCACATTTAAATTATAATAGTTTTAAGATTTTTTCCCCTCTTTCACTTGAATCTACTGAACATATATATGTGCAATCCTTTTTTGTTTGTTAAACTCAAACCACTAAAAGAAACAACCAAAAAGTATAAAGTTTTTCTTATCTTTGCTTAGACTAAACAGCAAGCTTAGGTGTATAGGTCTCTGACGCTTGGGGTCGCGTTGGACCATCTGCAGTGGGGCCAGAAGTCATGCAGGGTCGCACGTTAGGACTTTCCTCCACTCTGCTTTGGCTTTGATTGTATTAAGCCATTTTAACGCTCATTATTTTGGAAAATCACTGTATCTAATCAGGCTATAATGTGCCTTCTTTGCTCACTGATGTAAATGAAAAGCCTAGTACCTATTAGAAGAAGCATGCAGAGGGAACAAAACAAAACTACTCAAGCAGAGATTTCCCAGTTAAATCTATAGCAACTAAAATCGATATAACCTGATATTGGAATCAAAAGTTAGCTATTAGCATTTTGTAAATAGGAAGCATTCCAAGACCATGTTTATTACAAATCCAAGAATAAGTGAGGTCATTTGTTTCAAGCTTGCTAGAATTTTGCTTTGAAACTTTAGGGAAGATGTGGGCCCTTTTGTGTACCTTCGTGAATTGCAGAGGTGGAAAAGCTAAAATCTGTACCTCTTGGACTCCTCTGAAGCCAGGGTTCAAAGATTAGGTTCTGTAATCTGGTGAGAACTACAAAATTTGCAGCTGATATACGGCTGAGATTCTACTTCAGTTCTGTTGATTTTGCTGACAAATATAACCTTGAAAGAATTAAGATTCCAACTGCAGAAGAGTTCTTTAGCATTACAGAAATTTTCTGCAATTATTTCTAGAGGTCAAGCTAGATTCAAGTTCTCCATGTATACCAGTGACTTTATAAGAACCAAATTCCTGGGTTTAAATTCTCTTCTGGTTAAAACACATTGTTTGCTTTTTTGTAACTGGATTCAGATTGATAACAATGTTGGTGGCAGTGTACGTTATGTATTTAATCTATTTAGACTGAAAAGAAATGAGGATCTATTTGTTAAATTATGGGATAATAGAAAGTTGGTGGTGAAGTAGCTGTTACTTGTTTCTACCCGGAATGAATTTGCCTATAGAAAACAGACCAAGTGAAAATGGCTTGACATAGTATGACATGATGAAAAGGGACAAATTGGCTGTCGCAGACTGCACTGAGAGATTTTAACAAGTAATGAGAAATTTAGGGCTTTAAATTATCCAATCAATGTGTTTAGAAAATCATAGGAATTTTAGCTTTGAAATACTTCTTCTTTCTTGTAACTGCTACTGTGATGTAGCCTCTAAATGTAGTACAGTGCCTAACCTACATTTTGTTGAGTTACAACGTAGGTTAAATTCAAAGATTTCTTTCTTTTGTTTTGTTGTTGTTGTTTTTTGGTACCAGTAATTGAACTCAGGACCTTGCACTTGCCAGGTAGGCACTTGTTCCACTGAGCTATATCTCCTGCTCAAAGATTTCTTATATTAAAATGCATTGCTTAGGAAAGAGTAAGACTGCAAATTGGAAGAGACCTTTGAGAGCATTTGAAATGTTTTTGTTTACATCAAAACTAAACCCTCTGATCTTATCTGCCAGCAGAAATAGCCCCTTCTACCCCATACTAAGAAACTCATCTTTCTTTGATTTAAAGAACTATAGTGACCTTTGCTGATGTAGTTAGCTTATTTGAGATGCTAATTTGACTAGCTACACCATTTCCTCCAAACTCTTAAGTGAATCTGTTCCAAAATGCCAGATGAGTTCAATCATTAACATATCTCGAATGAAATGCTTTGCACTTTAAAACATTAAAGAATTTGCTAAAAGATTTAAAGAAGTGTGCAGGTGTTCATAGGAAGTGTAGCATGCATGGAGGCAACTGTCCTCAAGGAAGAATAGAATGGCTTGTTAAATATGGCATTTATCATCTTAGTAGAAATCAGCTCCCTGTGAGTTGAGGTACCAGTTAAGAAAAGAAATCTGCTCTTCACCAGTGACCAGTGTGTGTATGGGTCTGGGTAGGAAGAGGGACAGCTGAGCATAGCACAGGTGTGGGGGGGTGACATGTTGAAGAGAGTCTGCACAGTTCTTAATTTCTACCCCACTACCACCTAGCAAAAACATGTCTGATGAGGTCTTGGTTCCACATCCACAGTATGGATTGAAAATTGGGGGGAAAAGATACTTCTCCAAAGGAATATCTACATATGATGGCAAGAAGAGGGGAAAGGAATGAGGGTGGCAAAAACAGCTGTTGTATTATTTAGGAAGCCACTGTCCCAATTATCCCACATAGCATCATAAGACCTAAAATTCTACCACTAGCAAATCATAACTTTTTAGATTTGCCCTTTCAAAAATGGCAAATGTCTTTTACTTAGGGTGTTATCTCATTATAAAGATGAAAGTTTTAGTAATCTGTATAGAATTGAAGCATGCCTGTAGTTCTAGCTACTGGAAAGGCTGAGGCAGGAGAATCACAAATTTAGCCTGGCTTGCATAACTTAGCAAACTCTCTCAAAGTAAAACAAAAAATTTTTTTAAAGGTTGGGGATGTAGCTCAGTGGTAGGGCATTCCTGGGTTCAATCTCCACTCAGTACCACAGAGGGAGAGAGGAAGGAGGTGGGGAAGGAGGTGTCTCTCTCTGTGAGAGAGACACAGAAGCAGAGACACACAGAGAGACAGAGAATGAGAGAGAGCTTGAGATAGAGCTGTTAGATTGCAAAGCCTCTATTCTTGAAAGAAAAAAGTCATGTTCATGACGTAAAACTTAAAAGAGAACTAAAGAGATTTATAGTGAAGACAGTTTTCTGGATTTAGAGTGGAGAAAGTTTTCCATTTTACCCAACCGCATACTGGCTAACTCTGGATGTTTATGTATGTGCATTTATATATATCCAGGTATAGTTTATTTACAGTACTCCCAAAATACAAAAAGATAGTGTTGTAACATTACATTTTCTGACTTGTTTCTATTCCCATCCACTTGTCTTGGTGATTACTACCTGTTAGTACAAGCAGAGTGATCTTGTTTTATATAATTCCTGTGCTGTCCATTGTCTTTATTGAGCATAATTTGTGAAAATACACTCATAAGTCCTTTTCTAAAAAGCTAATTTTATCGGCACGTTTCTGATGCACACAATCATCACTTTCACTACAGGGAATTTGAACCTGACCATGATATAACTTGATTCTGCCTTTTTCTCTAGTCTCTCCCCTCCCTTCAACCTTTCTTCCCCGTCTTATTTATAAAAGCTTTGTCTCCTCTTCTCCTTTCCCTTTTCCCTTGCTTCCTTTCCTTGTGTTCAAGGGTGGATAAACTCCCTGCTCCCCTTCCCATCTGAGTATTTTCTTTTTACTCCCCAATATCTGTCATCCATTATGGTCCTTATTTAGTTTTCAGTTTTTCACAGAAGAGAAACAATGTGATTTTTAAATACGTGTTTCTGGTTCATTTTGCTTAAAGGTATGGCCTCAAGGTGCATCCATTTACCTGGAAATCTCAAGTTTATCCTTCTCTATGGCTGATACTCCATTGTCTATAAAAACCATATTTTCTTTACTGTTCATGTGTGGGTGCATGTCTAAGCTGTCTCCAACATTTGCCTGTTACAGATCATGCTGCTGTAACATGAGTGTGCGGATATCTTGTGTTTGATGCTTTTCACTTTTTCAGGAAGATGTCAAGAAGAACAGCTGGGTCAAATGGACACTCTAGTCTTGTTTTTTTTTTTTGTACTGGGGATTGAACTCCTGACCATGGCTTGTAAGGCAGGCGCTTATGTGGCTGAGCTACATTCCCGGCCCATAGTCTTGGTTTTTTGAGGAATCTCAATAGTGATTTGCATATTGGTTGGACCAATTTACACTCCCACCAACAGTAGAGAAAGGTTCCTTTTTTACCACAGCCTTGTCAGCATTTGTTATTGGTTGATTCTTGATAGCTATTCTTTCTGGAGTGAGATGGAATCTCAGTGTTGTTTTAATTTTGCATTTCTGAATGAACAGTGATATTGAACATTTTTCTTATATTTATTTGCTCTTTGTACTTTTTTTGGGTACTGTTTCAGTATCTGTTCATTTCATGTGCCCATTTTTGGATTGAATCTTTAAATTTGAGGGGTCTGTGAGTTCTTTATAAGTTCTAGACATTAGCTCTTTGTCTGAGGAATAGTTGGTAAAGATTTTTTTCTCATTCTGTGAGTTGTCTCTTCTTTCCATTGGTTATTTCTTTTACTGTGCAAAAGATTTTTAATGTGCTGAAGTCCCAGTTGTTGGTTCTTTACAATATTTCCTATGCAACTGGGGTTATGTTCATAAAGTCTTTACCAACACCTATGTCTTCAAGAATTTTACCTATTCTATTTTACCACAGATTTTGTGTTTGTTTCAGTATTTAGATCTTTGATTCATTTTTATTTTAGTTTAGTACCCAAAAAGAGATAGGGGACTAAGCTTAACCTTTGAAATGTGGGAAGCCACTATTTCCAGAAGTATTTATTGAAGAGGCTATCTTTCTTCTAGTGAAAGTGTTTGACCCCTTTTCAAAGATAGTATGGTTGAGAGTGTTTGGAGTTGTTTCTGCAAATCCTATTCTTGTTCTTTTGATCCGCAAGCCTGTTTTTGTTTTGTTTTGTCAGTACCATACTGTTTTTATCATAGTAGCTTTGTAGTATAATTTCAAGTCAAGAATTTGATGTCCCCTGCCTTCCCTTTGTTGCACAGAATTCCTTTGTCTATTCTAGATCTCTTCTGGCTCCAAATGAATTTTGGGATTGCTTTCTCTAGTTCTATGAGATATGCTATTAGCATAGTGATTGAGATTATATTGAATCTGTATAACAATTCTGAAAGTACGTCCATTTTTACAATATTGTTTCTGCATAAGCAAGAACAATGGATACCTTTCCATTTTCTGATATCATTTTCAATCTCCTTTTCCAGAGTACTCCAGTTTTCAGTGTAAAGGTCTTTCACTTCTTTTCTTAGAGTTTATATTTTGCTTTTCTTAATGCTATTGTGAAAGGTATTGTTTCCCTAATTTCTCCTTCAGTGAGCTATTTGTGTACAGGAATAATTTCAACTTCTGAGTGTTGACTTTATATACAGCTATGCTAGTGAATTTGGCTGTTAAACCTAGGAGTTGTTTGGTGCAGTATTTGAGTCTTCTGTATAGAATGTTATGTCATTTTCAAATAATGATAACAATTTAACTTTTTCTTTTCTTACCATTATTCTTTTTATTTCTTTGTCTTGTCTAACTGCTCTGGCTAATGTTTCCAGAGCTATATTGACTAGGCACAGTGACAGTGGACATCTTGTCTTGTTCCTGATTTTAGAGGGAAAGGTTTCAGTTTTTGACCATTTAGTATGATGTTGGCTGTTGCTTTGTCATAGATGGATTTTATCAGGTTAAGATAAAAACCATCTCTTACAATTTTCTGTAGGGTTTTTATTATGAATGGGTGGTGGACTTTATCAAATGCTTTTTCTGTGTCTATTGAGATGGTCATGTGAATTTGTCCTTGGTTCTGTTAATATGGTGTGTTACACTTATCGATTTCCATATGTTGAACCTTTGGTGCATCCCTGGGATGAATCCTGCATGGTCATGCTGTATAATTTTCTTGATGATTTGCTGTATTCTGCTTGCTGGTATCTTAGTGAGGGTTTTTGCATCTGTGTTCATTAAGGAGATTAACCTGTAGTTTTCTTTTTTGTTGGATTCTTCTCTGGTTTTGGTATGAGGGTGATGCTTACATCCAGAAATCAGTTTGGAAGGATTGCTTTTTTTATTTTGAAGAGAAAAAAAGATAAACAAACAATGAAACTACTTTTCAAACAGGTAAGACAATTACAATAGTTGATATATTGCATATTGCTGTCTTCGTATATGTTATTCATAGTATGGGATATAGGTATGATGTCTTACCTAAACAATATTAGCACAAAACATTCTTTTCAAGGACCAAACAGAAGCTAGCTATGTAATTATCTTAACTATTATTTACATGCATACACATATATTCCCTCATCTTCCTTCCCCTGTCAGAGTTTGCCTTTTCTTTTGAATAGTTTCTTTTCAATTTTTAATATCTACTGTACATTTTGAAACCTATTTACTTATTCAGTGTTTTATACTAGTGAGACAGTATGGCTTTGTTATGGATTAAAAACTGGTGGTCAACTTAACGCCAGCTGGATTACATCAGCATGGCACTGAGTGTAGATGTTTCACCTGAGGAAGGTTGCCAGCATAAATAGAGACGTAGAGAAGGAAAAGCTAGGTGCTAGTGCATTGAAGCGTTGAGGGTTCTCCTACACGTTGCTGTTTGAGCTGTCAGGTTCTCCTGGAGGAGCTCTGGCCCTCACATAGAGCATTGCTTCCTGGCTCCAGAGGGGAAGACATGTGCCACTTGGTCTCCAGGATGAACTCGTCACGCTGGCTTCCTGCCATGTACTCGACTGTGCTTTATCATTGGAGGAGCTCGGGACCTCCGCGTCGCTGAGGATGGCTGTGGTGCTTTTCAGGACAGCCCTGGTCTTTGTTGTGAGTGTGACTTCTTGGCTCCAGTGTAGAACCCTCAACCTACCAGCACAGCTCCTTCACCCCACTAGCATAGACTTCTTAACTTCCACTGCTGACCTTTGGGTCTTCCCAGCACAGATCCATAAAAGAGACTGGCATGAGTACTTCTTGTGGGCTTTTGACCTCCAGTTGGACTTGTGGGAGGCATTGTCATGAGCTCTGGGTCTTCATTTGGACTCATGTGGGACATTGCTGTGGGATTCAGGCCCTTGGATAAATATTCTATGTCTTTAGTGATGTGCATAGATTTCCTGCATTTTCTTGTGTTAACTCGGTGTGACCATCCTAAAATAATACTATAAACTCCATGTTCTAATTCTAATTGTTCTCTGCACAACCCCTGACTACAATGACTACAACAGACTTTTACACATATGGGTTGATTAATTTCACTTACGAATATGGTCTCGTGTAGCACCCATTTACTTAATAAAGCCTCAAGCCTGATTTCCACAGTGGTTGCACCAGTCTACACTCTCACTAACAGGGAAGAAGTGTTCCTTTTTCCCCACAGCCTCTCCGATATTTGTCATCAGTTAACTTTTCAATGATAGACATTCTTTCTGGGGTGAGATGGAACATCAGTGTTGTTTTAATTTGCATTTCTCGAATAAACAAATGGTGTTGAACATTGCTTCATATATTTACTTGCCATTTGTATTTCTTCATCTAAGAAGTGTGTATTCACCTCAGATGCCCATTTTTGGATTGGGTCTTTGAATTTGGGAAGTCTGATTTTTTTTCAATTATTTTTTATTTTAAAGAGAATAAAACAGAATAAAACCAATCAAAACAAACCAGTGTAAGAAATACAGGACTTCAAAACATTATAAAATCAATAATAGTTACCATAATGTCTTTTGATGTCTTCAAAATAGCTGCAGATAACATAATAAAAATCAAACAGAACAGAATAGAATAGAAACAATAAAAATGAAACAGTGAATGCAATAAAGGACTTCAGAACAAGCCCATAGTAAATCCAAAATGGCTGCCATAATATGTCGTGCTGTCTTTGAAATAGCTGCTCCTGCGATTGGATTTAACATAATCAAACAAAACAAAAGAGAATAAAACCCAACCCAACGAAACAATGGAAACTATATTGGACCTCAAAACCAACAATGACTACGACCCTCAGAAGGAGACTCCCCCTGTATGTCACACTGCTTACCTCTATCCTCTGAACCTACCATCAGACCACTGGCCCTAGACCTGCACTGTCAGTGAAACACCAAAGCACCACAGGCATCCACTTGCATTTCACCTCCATAGCTATCAGCACAGCCTGTGTTTCTCCAGATAAGCTGGTCGCTTATGGCAGGGTGTGTGTGTATGGGGGGTTGGTACTTCTTGTTAGCCCACAAGCCGAAAGGGACTGGGGTCCTGCTGTTCCCAGTCTACTGGTGCCCCACACATGGCTCTGTCTCCCAGACTGGGCTTGTTTATTGGTGTGGCCTTGTTCTGTCTACGTCCAGTCCACAAATAGCACTGACTCACAGGGGTCCTAGTCTGGTAGTGGCCTGTGCATGGTGCTGGTTCCCAGACTTGGGTCTTGGTGTTTCATCAGTTCTTTATATGTTCTAGTTAGAAGTCCTTTGTCTGAGGGGCAGTTAGAAAAAATTTCTTCCCACTCTGTGGGTTTTATTTTAACTCTTTTGATGATTTCTTTTTTGTTTTCTGTTTTTTGCTACCAGGGACGAACTCACAACCTTGCGCTTGCCAGGCAGGCACTTATGCCACTGAGCTAAACCCCTGGCTGTTGGTGATTTCTTGGTGATGTGCAAAACCTTTTATATAAAATGAGATCCCATTTGTTGATTCTTTGAAGTACTTCCTGTGCAGCTCGGGTTTTGTTCATGAACTCTCTGCCTACTCCTGTGTCTTCAAGATTTCTACTAGTAGGTTTGGTATTTCTGTCTTAATATTTAGATCTGTAGTCCATTTTGACTTTAGAGCATGGTGATAGACATGGGTCTAGTTTTAGTCTTTGGCAGTGGAAAGCCAGTTTTTCCAGCACCATTTATTAAAGAGGCTATCCTTCTTCCAGTGGACATGTTTGGTCCCTTTGTCAAAGATAAGGTGGCTGAGTGTATTTGGGATGCATCTGCCTCCTCTATTCTGTTTCACTGATCCTCATACCTGTTTTTTTTCCCACTACCATGCTGATTTTATCCTGGTAGCTTGCTTAGTTGCTTAGTTGATTTTTTTCATGTCCATTAATGTTTGTTTTATATAGTTGGGGGCATTGGTAACTGGTACAGATATATTTACAATTTTTTTTCTTTTTTTTACCGGTTCCGAGGATCAAACTCACGACCGCATGCTTGCAAGACAGGAGCTTATGCCACTGAGCTAAATCCCCAACCCCAATAATTGTTATCACTTCTACTTGGATTGTTCCTTGACAAGTATGTAATTAACCTTTGTTTTTCTTGATCAGACTTGTCTTGAAATTCACTTTGTATGTAAGTGGAATGGAAACCCTTGCTTTTTTCCAGGTTCTTGTCACATTGACTGTTGTTTTCCACCTTTCACTTTCAGTCTATGAATTTATTTTTGAATTAAATATGTTTCTTGCATGCAGCATGCTGTAGGATCTTGTTTCTTGATCTATTCTTTCAATCTCTTTCTTTTGATTGATGAATTGAGATATTTACATTGATCATTATAACTGATATGTATTGCTTTATCCATGTCATATTTTCTGTTTTTGGTTCCCTTTTTATCTCCAATTGCTTTTCTTGACTGATGGAGTCATTCTATTTGACTTTGTGGAATTGTCTTTTTCTAGAGTATATTTGAGAACTTTTTGCAGTACTGGTTTGGTGGTAGTGTATTTTCTCAGATGTTCTTTATCATGGAACTGATTTATCCATAAATTTTGAAAGCTAGTTTTGTGGGGTACATTAATCTAAGTTGGATGTTGTTCTCTTTTAGGGGTTGAAATGCTTCACTCCAACCTCTTCTTGACTTGAGGGTTTGTGTTGAGAAGTCTACTGTGATCATGATGGGCTTTCTTTTACAGGTGATTTGTTCCTTTTCCCTAGCAACTTTTAATATCCTATTCTTATGTTGAATTTCTAGATTCTTGACTATTATATGCTTTCATGTAGCTTTTTTCTGATTATGGCTAATTGGAGTTCTATATGTCTCACTTACCTTGTGTCAAATTTTTTTCCATGGTTGAGAAGTTTTCTAACATTACTTCTGTGAACAAGCTTTTAATGTCCTTTGTGCTGCCTTCCAATTTTTCCATTGATTTCAATAAATCTTATGTTATTCTTCTTTGCATTGCCTCGCACCTATTGGATTGATTTTTCATGGTCCCTTTCTATTGTTAAGAAGTGTCTCTTTTGATAATTGCTAATCACAAACTTGTCTTCTAGATTTGATATTCTTTCCTAACACTGGTTAATTCTGCTGTGTATACTTTCAGTAGAATTTTTAATCTCTTGGACATGTATTTGAATCTGTATGGTTTCTTTCCTATGTTGGGAATTCATGGTTTTCATCACATAGCTCAGCTCTCTCTCTCTCTCTCTCTCTCTCTCTCTCTCTCTCTCTCTCTCTCTCTCTTTTAGAAATCAGTATCTACTCTAGATTCACTACCCATGTCTTTCTTTCACTGTGGTCATCATCTCTTTAGCTATGTGAGAAAATTTTTTTCTAGAGCCGCATTTATCTGCTTTGTTTCTTGTGCTGCTACCATTTCAGTTAGGTGGCTTTTGATTTCTTTCATCTTGGTGCCCCCTGAATTTGCCTGGAGGTGAGCATTAGCATTTTGCTTTCATGTCTTGTCACTTTCTAATTTTTTTTTTTTCTGCCTCTGGGATGGAACTCACAACCTCATGTTTACAGAGTGGGACCTTAGCCAACTAAGCTAAACCCAAGAGCACTCATTTTCTAATTTTTAAAAACTTATGTGTTGATGCTTGTAAATTGCTTATTGTAGGTAGCTTTATTCCTAGTATTGAATTTACTTAGAAAATAACTACTTTTCAGAGATGTCTTAAGTCTATCTCCAGATCTTACCTCTTCTGTTTATGAGGGATGAGAAGTTGCTGCTTATTTCATCTAACACTCAGCTCTTTGGTACTGGCTTATGGTATTGTGTATGACTCTCAGACAATCTCAGTGTTGGCATACATGGAAGAACAACTGATGACAACTATGTCACCTTGGCTAAAGTAGTACAGTCAGTAACTACAGTAGTATCAGGTGCAGTCTAGAAAATGACAAACTGTTGTAACTATTGATTTGCCACTAGGACCAAGATTTACAGTTATATAACAAAATCTAAAGCAAACCAGAAAATTATATAAACATTCCCTCACATGAGTGATTTATTCTTCAAGGGAGAAAACTTAAAAGAGATAAAAGAAAAAAATAGAGGAATAAAAGGAGAGAAAGAGATCAGGAGCCAAGCTGATGAACCAAAGAAGATTATGCAAATTTTGGTCAATTGGTAAAGAAGACAATAGGGAAAGAGAGAAGCGAGAAACAAGAACAACATTAAACAAAAAAAAATTTAAAAAGTTATGTTCTCATTCTTAAAAAAACACAAGAGTAGACAATCATCAAAAGAAAAAGCAAAGTAGGGAAATAAATCACCTTCAGATGTGTTTCTGTTGTCACTGGTAGACAACAGGCACACATTGGATATTCCCAGGCAACCTGTGGTAGAAGTAGGATAGAGTGATCAATAGTCTTAGCAGGCTTGACTTTCAACTATACTGAAATTCAGGCTGATCCTGGTTTTCTGACTGTGAGGCTGGAATCCAAATTTTTCCAACCACAACCCTCTGAGAATCTCTTGCTAGCTCGGTCTTGGTTCTCTGACCCCAGATGTCTTCGAAGGCTGTGCCTCACACAGACACTGGAAGCTCCTAGTTGAAGCCAACCCATGGCCTTTCTGTGTCCCAGGTTCACTGCCCTTTTCCAGCATGGTATCTAGCCAATTGCCCTCTCCTGTCCTTTTCAGTATAAGGAGGCTAGAATCACTGCAGTCTGCAGTGTGCACTGCTCTGTTTCACCGGTACCTTTTTCTGTGGAGGCCTCTGGAGTTGCCACAGTCACTGTGTCTCACACGGTGAGCAGGCAGTCAGGGAGAAAGTGCCATTTTCCACCTCCCTCTTCTGCACTGAGGTCTCCCTCACTCCCTCTGGGCTGTAATTCAGATCCTTTGTGGGCCCCCGGGATCCATCCCTCTCCTTCTTCTCTTCCCCAAGTTACTATACTCAAGCATTTGGACTCCAAATCTTGGAGAGGCTGATTTACTGCTACTCTCCACTCCACCATCTTCCCAGAAGTCACACTGATGCATCCTTAAATTCTGTTCAGTCTCTGCTATTCCAGGCAATGCTTCAGTGAATATCTGTGTTTATGTAGATTTGTGGTCGCACTCATACATACAGGATGAATTCCTAGAAATAGAATTTTTAAATAAAGGGGTACATGTGTTTTTAATCAGAGAAGCATTGCCAAATTGCCTTCCAAAAGATTATTTTCAGTTTGCACTCAAATCAACATCATATGAAAGCACCTATTTTATAAACCCTCCTCAGCCCATAGAATACCAGATGTTTTGTATATTTGACAGTCTGATAAATGATACTTTATTAGGGATAATTTTGAGTATCTCTCCTTAACAATAAAGTAATTTGTATTTCCATTCCTAAGGGTTCATATCCTTCATTTCCTAGATTGCTAGTCCTTTCAGTTTGATTTATGGCTGTTAATAGCCTATTAATGAATAAGCTATGATTGTCTCATGTTTTGAAATATAACTCTTTATCATATTAGTATTTCATAGTTTTAGGTGGAAATTAAGTTTTACTTAACTTTTGTGTGAATGGCTTTTTTTGTTTGTTTTTGTTGTCTTAATAATCCTTGACTTTTATGACAGACTTATGGAAGTTTTTCCTACTTTGATAAAGCAAAAATATTCTGCCATAGTTTCTTTTCAGTATGTTTATGGTTCCCATTGCTATATTTAAAAGCACAGCATTCTTTCCAGTATAAGGAGACTGAGATCCCACTTTTTCTCCAGATGATAAAACCCACAATTTTAATGACCATGTAGTGTTGCATTCTTGAAAACGTTCTCAAAGATGACATCTTACTACCATGGGCCTCTCAGCATTCAATAACTCATTAATGCATTTCAAACTACTCTTTCACAGTTGTAATTTGTTATACTTTTCATGACATCTTGTACCTGAAAGAAAATGATAGCCTGTATATTAGGCAGAGATAGAAAAACTAGCAAGACACGTGCGTGTGGGTGCGTGCGCGCACACACACATTTTCTTGTTTATCAAGTCTCATTCTCATACTGCTCACTCCAATGGAGTGTAGTGTTACTTGTGTCTACAGTGATTTTGCTACTCTAAGTTCAGTGTATAATAATGTGGATTGACAGCTTTGCCATATTTCATCATATTAGCAGTAGCACTGCATAGGCTATGGTGTGAGTATAGCTTGTTCTCAAGAGTTCACATGCTAAAATCTTGGTCCCTGGCATGGCAGTGGTGAGGTGTAGGACAGGGTATGGAACAGAGTAGTGGTGGGTGGATGGGGCATAACCCTGATGAACGGCTTCATTCTGCCTTGGAAGAGCAGGTAGCAGCAATGTAGAGAGGGCACCAGCACGCTTGGTCCCTTCGGCATACAGCTGTTACCTTTTCAGCTTCTCTGTTATGTTGTGACACAGCTGGGGCCATTCTAGGAAGCTGGTAAAATGTTTTTGAAACCTCTAGTCATCAGACTCATGAGAAAAATAAGCTTCTTATTTTATGTTACTCTGACTTGAGCATTTGGTTATAGCAACACAAAATAAACTAAACTAAAATGGTATGGTTTTAGTGTAATTCAGCTTGTAGTCAATAAAAATAACTTTTATACTTTTAAAGGAGGATAAAATTAATAATTGTTATTTTAAATGCCTTTATATTTTGGGTGCAAAATAGTAAACCTCAAAATAGTAGTTTAAAAGATTTCTTTTAAATTGATAAATTATTGTTATTTAGTTCATTTTTTAAAAAATTAAGTGTTATCAAGTTAGTAAAAATAAGCTTCATCAAGAGACCAACTTTCCTAAACCATCAAAATCGTCAAGTTCATCTATATTTACAAACTCTTAGAAATGCTTCTTACAAATTAAAGTGTTAGTGGTTTTTGTTTGGTTGCTACTATCAGTCCTATGTAAAGCTCCCTTGATCATGGGAAAACCATGTATTACTTGACCACTGGAAAAACAAATTTGGGCATTAAAAAATTAAATAGAAAGTATAGGAGGTAGCTAAATGGTGAGGTATTAAGAAGTTATTCTTGTCAAGCCCTCTGCTAAGTGCAATCAACACAGTGCCTCATCTAATACTCCATGTTTCTGGGAAGTAGATACTATAATTCTTCTACACATGAGGAAACTCAACCCCCAAGAGATGAAATGATTTCCGACATCGTGCAGCCAGTAAACAAAGTAGGGATTGGAACGACTGTACCATGCTGCCTGGAAGAAAGGCTGAAGGCTGAGGCTTCAGAGGGCAGCTGTCTAGGGGAAGTAGACAGAGGAGGTGGGATGGGTTTTTCTAGGGCGCGTGTTCCCACAGCCAGCTCTCTCTTGCTCCCACTACTATGACAACCCCAGTGAGAGAGCAGGGCTGGAGCAAGGCCTACAGGGCAAGATATGCTCAAATTTCTTTCTGAAGTTACTGGGGCAGCTTATTCAAGAGAACAAATGGAGGGACTAATCAGAGGTAATGAAAACACCACCTTCCTATTGCCAGGGAGCTCTTTCAGTACCCAGATGGAAGACTTGGACTTCCTGGATGTGCACAAAGAGGTAGGGACATCTGCAGAAGGCCTGGGCTGCACCTCTGCTCGGGCACAGCAGCACTCCAGCCACACCGCCACCCTGCGCAGGCGCACCATCAAGCTGAGGACCCTCTGCAGTCGCGGGCTGAGGCAAGGCCCAGGGCCCAAACTCCCTGAAACCTACGTTTCATCTTGGATTTAAAAATGAAATATGTAAGAAAAAAAACCTTAGAATTTTGTTAATAAAAAGATCTTTCAGAAAATGTATGTTGTACTGTGTCTCAGCCTAGTAATCCAACTGTGCCTTTTATAGTAAGAATTCATAGTACTGTCAGCATTCCTTTTAAAGATTTTTAATTGTACACGTTTGCACTACCTAATGCTTACATTTATTGTGAGGAATTGGTATCTGTACAAAATAGATCTTCAGTCTCCTTACTGTCCCTTCCTCTTCTCTCTATCTCTGTTCCCTCCATTTCTTGGTCCCCATCCCATTTGCAAGAGCTCTGTTTCCCAGTATCCTATCATCTGTCTTATATTTTGTTCTTTAAATTTATACTTTGAGTTTCTAATATAAGAGAAACCATGTGACATTAATAGTTAATTTGTCTTGTAACCCCTTTCTACTTTAGATTAAATGATTAAAAAGTAGAAAAACAATCACTGTGGCCATTAAAACAGAGTGACATTTGCCTTACTTTTGTGCAATAATTTATGTAATTAAGTAATAAGGTCTGGGAGAGAAAGCATAAGTTTAGGAGGAATCACATGTAGCTGGTGCCAATTCTGCTTTTGCCACTAATTACTCTGTATTTGGGGATGGCTTCTTAACTGTTGACCTGCCTCTGCCCAGTCTTTTTTTCTATAGGAAGGAGAGAGCAAAAACTATCTTGGATGATAGTCAGGAGGCTAATGGTATAAAACTGCCACTTAATAGTGGTATTGGTTATTACTATTAAAAACATGGCTATAAAGATGTATTAACAATTGCAGCTGAAAGCAAAATGTATTTCTTTTGACTGAGAAGTAATTAGATTCTTGGTATAAAAGTGGTTACAGTTACTATAATGTAAATTCAAACATACTCTGTTTGTATTGTGGGGATTTCTTCACAGAAAGATCAGACTTAGTAGATGACAACAGGATAAAATCAGTGTGTCCTGAGTGGAAATATCACCCCCGAAGTTGAAAACACTGGGTGCTGTCAGCA
>PVLA01009238.1:0-77863 GCA_004027455.1 Hydrochoerus hydrochaeris | reverse complement strand
ATCACAATTATTATTTCTTTTTGAGTACTTTCTTTCCCTTTCATTATCACAATATCTTTTTTACATTTTGGATCATACTACTCTTTCAGGTTTTTTTATATTAAGGAGACAATATGATGTTTACAAATATGAGTTTGGTTTATTTCACTTAGGAGTATGGTCTCAAGTTGCCTCCATTAATCTAGAAAAGCCTAACAATTATCCTTCTTTAAAGCTGAGTAGTATTCCATTGTATAAAAATACCACATCTTTTTTATCCTTTCCATGGTTGATGGATGTTTGGATTTCTTCCAAGATTTAGCTATTACAAATTGTGCTGCTATAAGCATGAGTGCACATATATCTCTATAGCATGTCATTTTCAATTTTTCTGTGAAAATACCCAGAAGGGGACTAGCTGGATTGAATGGGACTTCCCATCCTAGTTTTTTAAGGAATGTCCGCACTGATTTCCACAGTGGCTGTACCAGTCTACATTCCTACCAACAGTGAAGAAGCATTTCTTTTTCCCTACAGCCCTGCCGACATTTGTTGTCAGTTGATTCCTTGGTGTTAGCTATTCTTTCTGGAGTGAGATGGGATCTCAATGTTGTTTTAATTTGCATTTCTCAATGATGTTGAACATGTCTTCATGTATTTATTTGCCATTTGTATTTCTTCATCTGAGAAGTGCATATCATCTCAGATACCCATTTTTGGGTTGGGTTTTTAAATTTGGGGGGGTCTGATTATTTTCAGTTCTTTGTATGTTCTGGATATGAGTCCTTTAAGGGACAGCTGGTTAAAATTCATTCCCATTCTGTGGATTTTCTTTTCATTGTGTTGGTGATTTCTTTTGAAATGCAGAAACTTTTAAATAATATGAGATCCCAATTGTTAATTCTTTGCAGTACTTCCTGTGCTGTTTGCATTTTGTTCATGAACTCTCTGCCTACCCCTATGTCTTCCTTGTCTTTCAGTAGATTTAGTGTTTCTGTTTTAATATCCATTTGATCCATTGTGACTTTAGTTTAGTGCATGGTGATAGGCATGTGTCTAGTTTTAGTCTTGAGTGTAGACTGGTATGACCACTGTGGAAATCAGTATAATAATTCCTTAAAAAACTACAATTGGCAATCCCATTCAAACCAGCTATTCTCCTTCTGAGTATTTTCCCAGAAGAATTGAAAACATCATACCACAGTGACATATGTGCACCCATGTTTATAGCAGCACAATTTGCAATAGCTAAATCTTAAAAACAACCCAATTGCTCATCACCCAAGGAATGGACAGAAAATATGTATTTTTATAAAATGGAATACTACTCAGCCATAAAGAAGGTTAAACTTGAGATTTTATAGGTAAATGGATGCAACTAGAGACCATACTCAAAGTGAAATAAATCAGACTTGCATGTGTAAGCATCATATTGCCTCCCCAGTAAAACAAAATTAAAAGAGTAAATGAGATCCAAATGTACAATAGATATTGTGAAAGTGAGAGGAGGAAGAAACTATTCAAAAGAAAAGAACAACTGGGATGAGGGAAAGGAGAAAAGAAAGAAGAGAAAAGATAATAGATATAGATATACAAGATAGATAATTATACTAATCTCTAGTGGTTCATAAAAAAGAGTGGTTTGTGCTTTCATAGTTTGATCATTTTTTCATGCCTGTATTTTATAATCTGAGAAAGATTACTTGCTCAGATATTACTTTGAAGATAACAATATACAATATATTAACCATTGTTAATCTCCTATCATTTTGTTTTGAAATTTTGTGTTGTCATTTTTATTCTTTTTCATTTTAAAATATAAAAACCTCAGTTTGGACATTTGAAAAAAGAAGAAGAAACTAAGTTGCTCATCTTTTGTCCCACAGCTAATAAGGCCAAGATTTAGACCCATATCTGTGAAAACTCAAGCCCTTTCTGCTGCATTGCAGTTGGTTTTCTTCACTTGCTGGGATCAAATCATCTTGTGAAAATCCTATTCCTTGCATGAAGGGTCCTCAGTTCCATCTTATTATTTCTCAGTGTGACTACATTCTTCATTGAACAGCAAGCCAGTGGTTCTCATGAAAAGTACCTAAGGAACTCCTTTGAGAATGTATTCCCTCAGGCCCTAGCCCCAAAGGATTCTGGTTCAGTAAAACCTGCTGGAAAGAAGTATCTAAAAATTTTATTTTATTTTTTACTACTTATGTATTTGGTGCTGAGGGTTGAAACTTGAGCCTTGCACGTGGTAAGCACCTGCTCTACCATGGTGCCCCAATCTCAGAGTCTATCATTTTAATGTGTACCCAGATGATTTTAATGGAGCATTTTCAGAAAATTATTTAAGTGTTTTCAGAGTAGCAGTTATCTTTTCATCCTTGTTTCCTGAGTGCCTTGTGAGTACCTTGTACATAGACAATACTCTAGACTTATACTTGATGGTTGTAAGAGTGAAGTCAAGATAAAGGCAATGTAAAAGAAAAGAATCAATGGGAAGGTCAGTCAAGCCCTGGTAGGTTTGCAGCACACTAGGAGTCCCTTGAATCTTCTTCTTTCAGAGGTGTCTCCTGGCCAACCTAGGGACAGACATTCTTAGAAGCTATGATTCAGAGTACCTGGTAGAATCTACTGACAATTAGAGACTGTGAAACTTTTATTTTTCATAAAATAGATTATAGGCACAAATGCTGAAACCAAAGCACAGACGGAAACCACAGAGGTCTAAGATGTTTCACTGTAAACAAGAAGTCAAAGTTTACTTTTGAGCCCATGGGGCGGAGCTACCCGTACCATGTTTAACCACTGCTGCACCAAGCTCTTCCTTCAGCCTGGGCACAGATAAAATATCCTGCCTCCTGGGTAAAAGCGTTTTACAATGTTCGTTTAGATCAGGACTTAGAGCAAGCTTCTTTTTGTTTGTGCTAGTGGGTAATTTTAGACACAGGTGCAGTTTGGGCTTGAAAGTAATTAATTGGTCTCTTCAATTTTCCCTAAAGTGATATTTGAAACCTCCTGTATTTCTCTACAATGAAATCTCAATCCACATACATTCATAAAGCACTTGTCATTGTGAAGCTCTCTCTTGTATTCCTTGTGGACCTTTGGGGCTAGGTGCCTAGTAGTGGAACAGGGGCAACACTTATTACTTACTCTGTATTTTTTGTGGTGACAGCTATAATCTCATTTTGTTACTTCTGTTACTTTTGGAAGTAATAAATAGCATACAAGTGATCATTACCACTTTAAGATAAAAATTTGGTGTTGTAGAAAAGACATGCATTTTGGAGTCAATCAGCCAGACTGATGTTCACATTCAGAAGTTTTAAGATTTCTTAACAGAGCACCTCCTTTTATTCAGCCAATTATTTTGAGACCTCCAAGCCTAGCACTAGACTGAAAGTGATACGCAGAAGTACACTTAGCCCTAACAGTCTAGTGGAGGAGATGGATGCCAAACTAACAATCACAAACACGTGTAATTACAGACTTTTGTAAATGTTTTGCTTTCCTACCCTGTTGGTGGAAGTAAAATGCAATCACTATAGAAAGCAGATTTGACTATGCATTTACCCAATACTCCACCAGTTCCATTCCTAGCTAGAAATTCTCTGTACTAGTGGATGTCTAGGGACAAATATAGTAAGTCCCCAACTTGTGAATGAGCTCAGTTCCAGAATGTTCATAAGTTGGATTTGTTCATAAATCTGACTACACCTTTGACACAAATCTACAATTAAATCATAAAAAAACTAAGCACACAACACACTGTATGTAAACTAATTTGACCGGCAGACATGCGAGCTGCTTCCGTGATTTACTTGCCTCTATGAATGTTCACAGTGTGAGGTATGTTTATGTCTATAAAGTTAACAACTCAGATGTTTCTAAGTCAGGGACTTATTGTACAGAGTGTCCATAACATTATTTTCCGTAATAACCCCACATTTGAGCAACTCAGAGTTTTATCAGTAGTAGAATAAATAACTGAATTAATTTATATTTATATATTTAAACATGAATTCCATGTTTAAATTAACATGCAATACATGTTTAAATGAAGAAACTACATCTACATATAACAAGTCAAACATTTTAAGAGAAAAGCACAAAGAATGAAAGAAATACAGATTATTTCATTTACAGAAAATTTGTCATCCAATAAGATCTTCACTAGTGAATTACAAGGCTTATAGGTGCTGGCTATTGAGGGAAAATGATGCCTTCTGGGGAAGCTTTGGGGGACAGGAGTTATTGGTGAAGGACACAGGACTCTTTCTCAGTCTTTACCATGTTCCTATATGATTTGTGCAATCCTGTGTACGATTGAGAAGTACTGTAAAGAAGGGGTCTCACCACAAAAGCATGCAGCCTACTTGGTATAGCCTGAGTGGTTGAGGCGGCCTGTACAAGATGGTGATGTTTAAACTGAGAAACTTTGATGAGGTAACTGTGACAGTTAAACTCATTATCAAGTTGATTGGCTTAGGGATTAATAAAGCACATATTAGGGTATGTCTGGCGCGTCATGGAGGTGTAACCTTGGTGTCGGTATCTAGTTCCTGACCTGTTCTTGTGCACTGTCTGCCTGCTCTAATCCCAGCCGCTATGAAATAAGCTTTGTTCCGCAAAACCCATCTACTTTGATGTTCTTGCCTTTCAGCTATCTGACCATAGACTGAAATCTTGGTAACCACAAGCCAATGAAACCTCTCCTCTTCTATGTCAGGTATTATATCTCAGAGATGGAAAGATAACCAATACAGTGACTACATAAAGAGTCCAATTGGGAGGAAGAAGGTTTTATATGGCAGTAGGCAGTCATATAAGAAAAGTGGTTAGGAAGCAGCTATTCAGAATAAAAGGAGAAAAATGAGCAGCTTTGGTGTGGGACAGGAAGGAAGGTGGTACAGGATGTGGCTTGAGAAGTAGAAAGGCAGAACACAGTGGACTTGAAAGCCTCGTGAAGCAAAAATATTGAAAGGCTGTAGCTACAGTGGATAACAGGACTGGACATACAAAAGGTCAAAATAATTACTGTTTCACAACAGATTAGAAGGATACTACAGGATGCTAGGAGATCCAGTAGAAGGAGATTGAGAATGCAGATAAGAGAGGATGTCATGGTGGATTGCCTGGGACCTTGTGGGGGTGATGGAGAAAAGTTGAAAGTGTGCAAAATATCAGATCAGTAGTACTTTCTTGGCAGTGAAGATGCTGAAGTTGTGGGGTGTTTGTAGTATATGCTTCTGTGTGTCACCCCATGCCAGGAAGCAGACAGGAGAGAGAACAGCAGTAACAGAATAATTGTATTATGTATTGTAAGAGAATATTCTTGTTTTTTTAAACACACTGCAATAGGTAAGAGTAAATGAAATGGACATTATTTGTGTCTTACTCTCAAATGGATCAGGGGTGTGTGTGTGTGATATGAACAGAGTGCTCATGCAAAGCATCGAGAGAATCTAAGGGTATATAGGAATTCCTTGTACAATTTTACAATCAATTTCTGTAAGTGTAAAATCATTATCAATAAAATGTTTAAAACTATCTAAAAATAAAGAAGAGATGGTAAGGGGGAGGGTATGGAGGGAGAAAGATATAATAAGCTATGTGGAGGTTATGCCTGTGCTTGCTGTCACCGTTCCAGTGAGATAATGTGTCACTTATTGTACCCTGTATCAAATTATACTTGAGAAATGTTTTAGAATTCACTGTTTGGACAAGTATTATTTAATTTGAACTAATACATTTTTTTCTCCCAGTAATAAAAGCTATAGAGCTGATCATATTTTTCCTTTAGACCAGGAAGCTATGGTTATTGCTGTAAGAAATTATCACAATCTTAGTACATTTATTTTCTTGTGGTTCTGCAGCCTTGCACCCAAATTCAGTTTCATTAAGCTGTCATCAGGTGTCACTTGGCCATGCTACCTCTGCAGACACAAGCCATGGCTACTGGCATTCTATGGCTTATGCCTGTATCACTTACATCTAGCTTCTTTGGGCATTGCCTGCCCCTTACCCTTGATCATACTGACTGCCTTTTTCTTATAAACACAGTCATAATTACATTCAGAGCCTTCTCCTCCTCCATATCCTTAATCATATTTAGAAATCATCTAAAGTGGCTTTCACAAGTTAATTACAGAGGTAGGTGGTCTAATATGGTTTGGCTGTTCAGCAAGCTCTGTGGTATTTTGGGTAGGGAAATAAATGGTCCAGGCAGGAGGACATTGTGAACTATGCCTATGAAAAAATTTCATGTGAAAATTCATCTACTTCTCTTCCTTTGTTTTATCTTTATGTCTGTTGTTAACTTTTAATTTGCATTTCTCGAATGACCAGTGATGGTGAACATTTCTTCATGTATTTATTTGCCATTTGTATATCTTCCTCTGAGAACTGTGTATTTATCTCAGATGTCCATTTTTGGAGAGGGTCTTTGAATTTGGGGGGCTTGATGTTTTTCACTTCTTTATATGTTCTGGAAATAAGTCCTTTGTCTGAGGGATTGTTTGCTAAAATTGTTTTGCATTCTGTGAGTTTTCTTTTCACTTTGTTGGTGATCTCTTTTGAAGTACAAAAAATTTTTAGTAATATGAGATCCCAGTCTTTGATTCTTTCAAGTATTTCCCTTGCAGTTTGCATTTTATTCATGAATTTTCTCCCTAATCCTATGTCTCCAAGATTGTTACCTACTTTGTCTTCCAATAGATTTAGTGTTTCTGTTTTAATATTTAGATCCTTGATCCATTTTGATTTTAGCTTAGTATATGGTGATAGGCATGGCTCTATTCTCAGTCTTCGGCATGTGGAAAGCCAATTTTTCCAACACCATTTATTGTCTTTTTTGCAGTGAACATGTTTAGCCCCTTTGTCAAATATAAGGTGGCTGCGTGTCTTTGTAGTAGTGCTTGCATCTTCTAATCTGTTCAATTGGTCCTCAGGTATATTTCTTTGCCAGTACTGTGCTGATTTTATAACTGTGGCTCTGTAGTATAGTTTCATGTCAGGAATTGAGATGCATCCTGTCTTGTCTTTGTTGCCCAGAAATGCCTTTGCTATTCTAGGTTTCTTCTGTTCCCAAATGAATTTTAGGAATGTTTTCTCTAGATCTGTAATGTATATTGATGGTATTTTGATTAGGATTACATTAAATCTGTATAATAGTTGTAGTATGGCCATTTTGACAGTGTTGGTTCTTCCTAACCAAAAGCAAGGAATATCCTTCCATTTTCTAATATCCTCTTCAATCTCCTTTTTTAGAGTAGCATAATTTTCAGCATATAGATCTTTTACATTCTTGGTTAGGTTGATTCCTAGGTGTTTCATTTTTTTAGATGGCATTATGAAAAGCGATATTTCCATAATTTCTCTCTCAGTGAGTTTTTTGTTTGTGTACAGGAATGCTATTGATTTTTGAGTGTTGACTTTGTATCCAGCTATACTGCTGAATTAGTTTATTACCTCTAGTAGTCTTTTAATGGAGTTTTTGGGGTCTTCTATGTAGAGTATCATGTTGTCTGCAAACAATGATAATTTAACTTCTTCTTTTCCTGTTTTTATTTCTTTTATTTCTCCCTCTTGTCTGATTGCTCTGGCTAATATTTCCATAACTATACTGAATAGGAATGGTGATAGTGGACATCCTTGTCTTGTTCCTGATTTTAGAGTGAAGGCTTTCAGTTTTTGTCCATGTAGTGTAATATTGGCTGTTGGTTTGTCATAAATGACCTTTATGAGATTGAATTACATACCTTCTATTCCGAGTTTCTGTAGGGTTTTTATCATGAAAAAGTGTTGGACTTTATTGAAAGCTTTTTCTGCATCTTTTGAGATGATCTTTTTTTTTTTTTAATTTTTGGCTCTGTTGTTGTGGTATGTTACATTTATTGATTTGCGTATGTTGAACCATCCCTGCATTCCTGGAGTAAATCCCACTTAGTCATGGTGTATAATCTTCTTAATGATTTGCTGCATTCTATTTGCTAATATTTTATTGTGAATCTTAGCATCAATGTTCATTAGTGAGATTGGCCTATAGTTCTCCTTTTTGGTTGGATCTTTCTCTGGTTTTGGTATCAGAGTGATACTTGCCTCCAAGAATGAATTAGGGAGGACTGCTGCTTTTTCAATTTCATTGAAGAGTTTAAGGAATATTGGCATTAAATCTTCTCTAAATTTTTTATAGAATTCAGCTGTGACTCCCTCAGAATCTGAGCTTTTTTTTGTTGGTAAGTTTTTAATTATGTTTTTAATTTCAGTAGCTGATATTGGGTTATTCAAAATGCTATATCTTCTTGATTGAGCTTTGGTAGTTCATATGTTCCTAGAAATCTGTCCATTTCCTTTGTGTTTTCCACCCTATAGGAGTAGAGACTTTCAAAGTAGGTGTTCATGATCTTTTGAATTTCCATGGGATCTGTAGTAATTTCCTTCTTTTCAGTCATTATTGTGTGGATTTGAGTTTTTTCTTTCTTTTTCTTGATAAAGTTGGCTAGGGGTTTATCAATTTTGTTTATTCTCTCACAAAACCAGCTTTTTATTCATTAATTCTTAACATTTTTTTAGTTTCAATTGCATTAATTTCTGCTCTAATCTTTACAATTTCCTCTCTTCTATGAGCTTTGGGTTTGACTTGCTCTTCCTTTTCTAGAACTTTGAGATGTAACATTAGGTTATTTATTTGTATTTGTTCCATTTTCTTGATGTGATTATTGCTATATATTTCCCTCTTAGGACTGCTTTTATTGCATTCCATAGGTTATGGTATGTTGAATCTGCATTTTGATTGTTCTGTAGGTATTGTTTTATTTTGTCTTTAATTTCATCTGTAACACACAGGTTATTCAGAAGGTTGTTGTTATTTAATTTCCATGTATTTATGCAGGTTTTGCAGGGTTTTTTGCTATTGATTTCCAATTTTAATGTGCTAAGATCAGATATTAAGCATGGGTCAATTTCACACCCTTTGCATTTAGTTAAGAATGTTTTATGGGTTAACATATGGTCTGTTTTGGAGAATGACCCATGTGCAGCTGAGAAGAATGTTTATTCTGATGTGGTTGGGTGGAGGGAACATTCTGTAAACATCCACTAATTCCAATTGCTCGCAGGTATGATTCAGTTCTGTTATTTCTTTGCTGACGTTTTGTCTAGTTGACCTAGCTCTTTGAGATAGGTGGGGTGTTAAAGTCTCCTGCTACAATTGTATTCTTGTGTATTTGGTTTTTTCATGTCCATTAGTATTAGTCTTATACAGTTGGGTGATCCTGTATTTGGTGCATATATATTTATTATTGTTAGTTCTTCCTCTTGTAGTTTTCCATGTGCAAGTATGTAGTGACCTTCTTTATCTCTTTTAATCTTTTAGGTTTGAAGTTCACATTGTCTGCAAACAAAATAGCTACCCCTGATTTTTTCTGGGTTCCCGTTTCATGGAATACTATTTTCCATCCTTTGACTTTTAATCAATGAGTTTCTTTTTGAGTCAGATGTGTTTATTGTATACAGCATATTGTGGGATCCTGTTTCTTGATCCATTCCGTCAACCTGTTTCTTTTGATAGGTGAATTGAGCCCATTTACATTTATGGATATCACTGATATGTACTGACTTGACTTTGCCATGTTGTTTTCCTATTGTTGGTTTCCTGTTTTTCTCCCGTGTTTAATTTGTTGTCCAGCCTGGCGGTTTCTTTCTGTTGTTGTTCTGGATATTGTGGTCATTTTTTCTCTATCTAGGATGTCTTTCAGCACTCTTTCTAGGGTTGGTTTAGTGGACATGAATTTCTTCAGTTATTCTTTTTTGTGGAAGTATCTTGTTTCTCCATTAAATTTGAAAGACAATTTTGCTGGGTACATCAGTCTGGATTCAAAGTTCTTTTCTTTTAGGGCTTTAAATACTTCACTCCAAGCTCGTCTTACCCTGAAGGTTTGCACTGAGATGTCTGCCGTGATTCTAATAGGCTTTCCTTGATAGATGAGTTGTGTCTTTTCTCTAATAGGATTTAGTATTCTGTTTTTATGCTGTATGTCTGAGTTCTTAATTATTATATGTTTGGGTGTAGATTTATGTTGGTTGTGACTGTTTGGTGTTCTATATGCCTCATTTATTTGTATATCAGATTTTTTTCCCAATATTTTGGAAATTTTCTTCCATTACTTCTGTGAACAGCTTAGTTATGTCCTTTGCATTGTCTCCTGCCTCCTCACTGATGCCTATTAATCTTACATTGTTTCTCCTGGCATCATCTTGAAGCTGCTTGATTGTCATTTCATGATACTTTGTTGTTTTTATAAGTTCTACCTTTTCATGATCGCTATCTGCGATCCTGTCCTCAAGATCCAAAATTCTATCCTCAGCTTCATTTAAGTGGTTTTGCCAGCATTTAATACAAGTTTTTGTTTCTTGGATATCTCTTTGAATTTGTTTCATGGATTTTGCTTGTTTTCTGTATTGTTCATTCAAAGTTTCAATCAACTTACTGTGCTCCTGTATTTTTGTATCTATTTCTTCTCTAGCTATGTTGAACAACCGAGTTACTAAGGTTGTTATTTCTGTCTTTACATAAGACATTATTTCTAATTTGAGTTTGTCTATAGCCTCATGCATTTGTTTCTTTAATTCATTTGCTATCTTCTCAGAGATTTCTGGTGTATGACTTTTAAGGTCCTCTACTTCATTTTTGTCTGTACTTGCTCCTGATGGACTAGATGGTTGAGATTGCATTTTGCCTTTTTGTTTAGTCATTTTCACCTTTGGGTAAAAATATGGTCTTTCTATCCCAACAGACCTTAGTGTGAGTTTTAGGGTCCTACTCTATGGTTGATGTTTTTTAAATTGCTGGATACCACAATAAAGAGGAGATCCAGTCACCTAAATTCCTCCTACAGGGCTTGTTGGGTGAGTCCTGTATTCTTTTTTTTTTTTTTAACTTTTTATTTAAAGAGAAACAAAAGCATGTAAAGGTTAGAGATAATACAGAATTCAAAAAAAAAAAAGATAAACAATAAGAAATCACTAGTTCATAAATTACATATTGTCCTCTTAGAAATAGTTGTTCAACTTACAAAATTAAAGCATACAAAGTAGTCAAACAGTGAGAGTGTAAACAGCTACACATGCATGAATCTCTACATGTATTTCTATCCTTTCTGTATTAGAGGGAAAAACAAAACTTAACAAGACAAAAAAACCAAATTCCTATAAAAACATGAAACCAAAAAGTCATATAAAACCACAGTACCAGGTGATCTACAATGATTACTGTGTTGTTTATTATTATCTTCAATAGAATGTCTATATCATCAAGCATAATTGAATGTAGCAGTATAATCAAGTAAAGCAATAAATAACAATATTAGTAAAAATAAAACATTGTAGACAGTATAAAACTTAAAAGGCAGGTAATAATCAAACCATAGTGGATATTCTAGTGGATCTTGTCATCTTCAGTGCAGTTACCTATATTCTCAGACTTGATACTATCAATCATAACAGCTTTGAATAAAATCTATCAATACAAAACAGCGATCCAACAAACCAGATTTGATTACAATCAGTCATGGTAAAACAGTACAGGTTTTACAGTGCTTTAGATTAAGTTAATAGGAAATTAAGGATGATTACCGTACTATACCCTGTTCTTTTCGGGATTGCTGTCTGTGCCCTCAAATCTAGTACAGGTAGAAAGACTGGAACAGAATGTAATACATCTAAGCAGAGTAGTGTGAGTAATGTGGGTTTTTAAATCCTGGTGCACTATTAACAATATAGTGTATCAAGGCCATCTATGTTAGAGATTATAGCCAACTTTCTCTGCCTCATTTCTGCTATGCTATTTTTCTGGCTGTTTGTCTACTTTTCTCCTTCATTCTACTGCCTGCCCCACTTGTTGAGGCCTTTCTGCCAGTGTTCCTAAAATCCCGGTATTTTTTTTCTCTCTCTCTAGAATGTCCTTCAGTATTCTCTAGGGTTGGATTGGTGATCACAAATTTCCCCAGTTCCTCTTTGTCATGGAAGCATCTTGTTTCTCCATTAATTTCTAGTGACAGTTTTGCAGGGTACATCAATCTGGGCTGGAGGTTATTTTCTTTCAGGGCTTGGAAGACTTCACTCCAAGCTCTTCTTGTTCTGATGGTCTGTGTCAAGAAGTCAGCCATGATTCTGTCGGGCTTACCTTTATAGGTAATCTGTTTCTTTTCTCTGATGGTTTTTAATATTCTGTTTTTATATTGAGTTTCTGGTATCTTGATTATTATATGTCTGGGTGTTGATCTGTTTTGGTTGTAGGTGGCTGGAGTTCGGTATGCCTCACACAACTGAGTGTCATTTTCTTTTTCCATGCTTGGGAAGTTTTCTTTAATTATTTCTGTGAATAGCCTTTGTAATTCGCCTGTATGTAGCCCTCCTTCTTTGTTCACATTTCTTACTCTTAAATTGTAGATTCTCTTGTCATCTTCTAGCCTTTGTATTGTTACTGCCTGTTTCCTTGTTGTTTTTAAGAGATCTTTCCTTTCATGATCACACATTGCAAACTTGTCTTCAAGTTTTGATAGTCTATCCTTAGTTTCTTTTAAGGTGTTTGCCAGCTTTCAATGGAGTTTTTAATTTCCTGATAGTCTCTTTGAATCTGCTTCATGTTTTCTATATTTTCTTTATATTCTTTATTGAATGTTTCTCTCCTTTTTTTGTGTTCCTCCCTTCTTCCATCTGTGTCATCCTAAGAGATGCTTCCTGAGAGCATTTCCTTTATTACTCTACTCATATCTTGATTTACCTGATTTAATATTTCAATTTTGAGCTTATCTACAAAGTCCTGAAGATATCCCTTAATGTCCATTGAAGCCATGTCTGATGTTGTATGTTTGCCACCCTCAGTCTCCCTTGTTTTTCCTTCTTCTGGATCAGTGCTCTCAGGGTTCTAGGTTGGGGTCCTCCTCCTGCCTCTTTCTTCTGTCATGGCCCTGGCTTCCTCCACACGGGTTATAGTGCAGGTCCCAGCCCCCTTCCCTGTTGGCCACGTTTCCTCCGAAGCATGCTGGCAAGGGAACTCTGCCCTCTCCTGCCTGCTCTTGTCCCTGAGGTGTAAGCAGTGTAAGCAGTGGCTGTGTTTGCCTGCCCCTCCCCACCAGGCCAGCCAAACTTCAGGTGCTTTCACCCATTTAGTGCTTGCTAGGTGCAGGGAATGGATTTGGGACATCTCATTGGGTTCTGGCCAGGGGAGCAGCCCAGTCCAAGCAAATCCCACAAATCTGCTCTTGGGAGGGTGGAACCAACTGAAGTCACTGACACTCCCAGTTCAGGCTCCTCCTGCCTGATTCCAACATGTCGCCCATTTGGTCAGTCCCTTCCCATGGGGGGGGGGTCTCATTCCCAGCACTGACCATGGCTTAATGAAGGTCCCTTCACCAGCTTCACTCTCTGTTGGGCTCACCAACTTCTGACTTCAGCACTGCTGTGCTTCCTTTGAGTGGTGGCGGGAACGAATTTGGGCGGTTTTGCCTACCAGTGCATATTCAGGCCTTTGCAAACTTGGCGGGTCGCCGCGAATGAAAACGCTGTGTCCCATAATTTTTAGCTGTTTCAGTTGTAGTCCCGATGTATTTGATGAGCTTTTTTACATTTTTTCTTCTTGTGTCAAGAGGATCCATCTCCCTCTGTCTGGGTCTCTCCAGGGTGTTTTATTCTGGCCAATGAGTTTCTCCTGGGTGGCTTTGTATTTTGTGGTTCACTGATCGGCCATCTTGTCTTCTCTGAGTTCTATATTCTTTCTGGGCTAATTAGCATAAAAGTATTGATGTAGAGCAACTCTTAGTTCCTGCTGTTGTTATCTTCAGGTTGTTGCAGGTCACCAGATCTCCCTGGCTATTGTGTTTGTGTCAGCTAAGGCCCTACTGTGTCACTTGGGTTCTTATAAGCCCTTTCAATTTTCTCTAAGTTGGGGGGGCCTTATCAGTGCACTGCTTAACCTGTCTGATGTTCTCTGTGTGTGGGGAGGTATTACCCACTCTCTTGCCAGATTTGCCAAGGTTTTACAGTTAGAGGGAGTTTTACTTCCGCTCCTATTTACCCATTGCAGACCTCTATTTTAGGGGCAAAATCACCACACTGATTGAAGCCTGCTGAGGTCTTCTCTTTGCATGAGGGGTTCCTGAGTCTCATCCAGCCAGCATGGCAATCCACTGTAGTCCAAGGTTACTGTGTTCCCAGTGGAAGGGCAGCCCAGGGGTGGCAGTTCCAAGCAGCTTAAGCCAGAGGCAGGCTTCCCCAATGTTCCTGGTGGAAGGGGTGCCCAGCAGCAGCAGTCCCAGGCAGCTTAGGCCTGAGGCGGGCTTCTGCGATGTTCCTGGTAGCAAGGCGGGCCCAGCAGCTATGGTACCAGACAGCCTATGGATTGTCCCTTTTCATTGCATGAAGTTCCATCACTAGGCTGTGAACTTCTAGGGCAGGGATTATGGACGTTTGTTGTGTCCTCAGTGTCTTGCACAGAGGCTTGGACCTTTTTAGGTGTTCAGTCTTTTCATCAAATGAATGGAAAATGATTAGTAAAAATTTGTTGAAAGCTGCCAAATTGTTTTTAAAAGTGAAACCAAAAAGTCTAGCCCCTCTGCCTGCCCCTAGTTTAATGAGTTGAGTTCATTGTGCTGCCTTCCTTACCTCTTTCCAGCTCCTTGCACAGTCTGCTCATTATTTGACATATGAAGGGATAAATAAATGAATCAATCACAGAATCTCCTACTGAATATTAGACTTTGCCCCTACATTCTGAACTTCATCTAAACTGATACCAGGTAGTTAAACATGATTTAATTAGGGCAACAGAAACTATTCTCTTTAATGGAATAATTACTTATTTCATTTTCTCATTAAACATAGCTATTTGTCTCGTACGATCTCCATTTGTATACATCTGTTGTCGTGGGTTAACTAATGGGCAGCTTGTTAACACTCAGATGAACCGAATCAGCCTGGTTCTAGGTATGGAAGGTCCACCCGAGCATTGTTGCCAGCAGCTTAAAAGGAGAACTGGAGAGGAAGATGGTGTGCTGTTGATTCTCCTGGAAAAGTCTATCATGCTGGTTTTCCTTATAAGAACTCAGCTATTCTCACTGTCAGAGGAGCTCAGGTCCTTGCTGTCACTGAGGATGGCTGTGGTTCTCTTTAAGAGAGCTCTGGTCCTTACCTTGAGTGTTGCTTCCTGGCTACAGTACAGATCTCTCAGCCTGGTGGCACAGATCCTTTGCCCCACTGGCAGACTTTCTAGCTTCAACTACTGAGCTTTGAGCCTTGATGCAGACTTGCATGAAACATTGCCATAGGATCTAGAGCTTCAGCTGGATTCTTTGGGTCTCTAGTGTGTAGACAGATCTATTGCTCTCTTGCATTTAAATCTATAGATGAATGTTATAAAATAATCCAATAAATCATGTGTCCTGTATTACATTTCTTTGGCAAACCCCTACTATAGTATCCATGAAGGACTGAAAGTGAATATTCTGAATTGATGCAAAAGTTCTAAAAGAATTGTCTTAGTAAATAGTTACAGGGTTCAGAATTCTAGGTTTATATTGTATAGGAGTCAGAATAATGATAAGCCTAAATTTTACGTGCAAAAAGACAGTGTTGAATTCTGAGGAAAGATACATGTAGATATATGATTTGCTGAATAAGTAAATAAGGTTATCATAAAACAAGAAACATTAGATGTCTTAGCAGTTTAAATACTTTATGATGACTCTTAATTTGTATATTGCTGCACATTTCAAGAAGTATTTCATTTAATACTTTGAGTTTGCCCAGTATTACAATGCTTCATATCCAGGAACTGATTGCTTTTTTCTAACTGGCTCTCTACCTAGAAAGCCTCTGATGACTTTCCATTGTCAGAAGGAAGTGTTAATTTATTTTGTCCTAGCTGGCTCTGTCCACTTATCTCCTACCATATGCACTCTATCTAGTTACATGTATCAGGGCCTTACAATAGCTTGGATTTTAAGAGGACAGAGAGACCAGACCACCTGCACATAATCCACTAAGATTATAAGAAGTGTCTTAAAAGTCACCTTGGAGATGCAAAATGGAGGTAGAAGTCACTGGTGAGGTCTAAGGCAAAGGACAAGGCTGGCTCTTATGTATGAGCTAATAAAGTAATGCATGAGGCTGCTTTGGCAACCAGATGTACATTCACCAAAGACAAAGACGGCATGTGTGTGTCCAGCACAAGAAGCCCCAGATGCAGCTACCTTAAAAGTTACCCCATCTAGGATGGTTTCAACCCTAGGGGCATTGGGACCTAACAAGAGGGCTAATTGCCTGAAGGTTGAGACAAACAGGTAGTCATGAACAGACTGCTGCTGGCACCAAACGTCAGCTGCCAGCAGGCTGCTCTGATGTGGATGGGGTCTCCGGTCAGGGTACTGCAGCGGCTCTGTAGAAGGACCTTACTGAATGCTGGCTCTGGATAGAGCCGACCAAGATCCCATGTTGCAGTTCAGGAAGATCTTCACTAGCAAGGCTGTACCTGTGTCATGAAGCCTGAGGCAGTGGCCAGTGAGCCAGAAGAGGGAAAGCACAGCTAGGAGAAAGGGAGGAAGCCCTGAAGTATAGAACAGGCTGCAGCTGTGAGGGGGACAGCTGTCCAACGAGACAAAACAGGAGCATTGGTTACTACTCTGGGGTGTGCACAGTTAGTGCCTGAAGGTGGACATGGACCTGTTATTATTTAAGAATGCAGTACAGGCCTACTTGAAATTTCATCCAAGAATGAGGAATAGCAATGCATGGAACACGACAGTACATACAGTGGTGTGGAGAGAAAAAGAACAGAGCTGCTACACCCTGTGGACCCTTTACTCACATGCTGCCTCCACTTCACTAACACTCACAGCTCTCTAATGAGTCACGTAACACCGTGACGTATTACAACAGCTCCCCTCTAAATGAAAGGAGAGGAAACCTCTCCTGAGTTCTCTTCAGTCTACTTAGTGCAAGGTTCTCCAAGAGAATAACCCTTGAGCATTTGTTTCTGTCACTTCCTATCATGACCCAAGAGCAGTCCCCCTCCAAGTGGATCTGTGCGCACCGTCAGGTATAGTGGAACCCACTCTTGGCTTTGACTTTTATTTGATCTCTTTCTTCAGCCTCTCTGGTCCTAGGGTCTTATTCCTCTCTCTCCTTCAGTTTCTAAGTTTTGGAAGGCCTTAAATCTCTAAGCGCCTAAGAGCTTTTCCCTCCTCTCTGCCCTCACCTCTTTGGTGACCTCACGGAGACTCATGGCTTAAATGACTACCTTTGGACTGTGTCCCTCCAGGGTGACCTCTCCCCAGATATCCTGACTAATGCAGCTAATTACCTATTTAGGCTCTCTTCCTGGTTTTCTAACAGATACCTAAAATATAGCTTGTCAAATACACACTGCTAATTTCTTCCACTCCTTAAAATCTCCCCCTTTTCTTTCTTAGAACAGAAAAAGAGAATGCAATTTTAGCAATTGGCCTCTTCTATACACCTTCAAGCATCCTGCCTTCTCTTTTTCTTGTGTTTTGCTCCAATCCATCAGGCAGTACTGTCTGTATTGACTGTAGATGCTCAGAATCTAGTCACTGGGGAACAGCTAGGCCAAGCGCTGTAGTTTTCTGACTGGGCTCCCTACTTCCACCCTTGCCCAGAAGTTTACTGTCATCACAACACCCAGGGAGGACCACCTTCCTACACAGCTCATACTATGCTATTCCTGTGCTCAGAACCTTTCAGAGTTTCCTATGTAACTGAAAGTAAAGCCAACGTCTTTTAAAAGGGCTAAGAAAGCCTCACAACCTGGCATTCTTACTTTCCTGCCTTTATTTCCTGTCACTTTCTTCCTTGTCCTCCCCACTCCAGCTGCACTGATTCTGTGCTCTCGACTGCAGATAGCAGCACAGCCCTGCTACATGGCCTTCACACTTGCTCTTATCTCTGCTGTGTCCTTGCTAACCGCACGCTTCTCTCCCTCATTCCCTTGCAGACTCTGCTTCAGTGTAGCCGCATTAGAATCTACCCAGGCCATCCCAATATTTGCCTTCATTTCAGTGTCCTGCTTCATTTTTGACACAGCGTATCACCAGCTGATATAGTATATATATTTTATAGTATATAACCTGAATGTGTATTTATTTTTGTCATCCCACTACCCACCACACTACAGTTCCAAGAAAACAGGACTTTATTTTTTCACAGCTATATCCTTAATGTACAAACATTTCTCCAGTGAAGGATTGTTCCCTCACTTGCATTACTCTTTCCACATGTGGATCCTCAGGACCAGAAAACTTCCCTTTGCCCCTTCCTTGTGCCCTCCGGCCCCAGTTGAACCTGTTGAAATCCTGTGCATCCTCTTAGATTCCAGTTCCACTTGGTCTCTTCTGTGGCATTGATAAAGTCAGGTTTCATTCAGTTTCCCCGGAACTCAGCATTAGATTATATTGCACTGTAAACAAGTTCATTGATTACATTCTTTAACCACTACATTATGCTGCCTCTGAGACTCATCCTCTTTCTTGATTTTTATGTTTTGGAGATGACAGACTCATCTACTGCAGGTCCTGCTTGGAATAATGCATGGAACATGACAGTACATATAGTGGTGTGTAGAGAAAAGTAAATAAAATAGCAGTCTTGAAACTCCACTCAGCTAGAAATTTCAATGTCTCAATCCTACCACAACTATGTTTCCTTCTCTTTCTCCTGCTGCTTCATCATCATCAGAAGGTCCCAGGCACACATTGCATGTCACTCACTGTGAGCACATTTCGTTAGCTGGTTTAGGGAAAAGCCCAGCTCTTTCTCTGAGTGGCTTTTCCAGGACTGGATGGTGGTGGTAAATAACACTTTTCATCTGATTTTACGTGGATGGAATGGCATTGGGCTGTTGAGCCCATGGGGTCTGTTTATGTCTTCTCTTGCAGTTGTTTGGGAAATTAGGCTTGTCAGTCACCTTCTGTGCCTGACTAGTAAAATCTCCAGTATGTTCTTGGCTAAGACAGTCATATTTTATGACCAAAACTTAGAAAAGTTAAAAACTTACAGAAGAGCTAGTGCTTTTCTTCATTTCTTTTTTATATCCTCCACACTTTTATTATCTGAGACCATTTGTTGGGGGGTGTCTTATTAAGATTTACTAAATTCATAAAGATTCCTAGTTGAGAACTTTGTTATTGGATAATATTGGGTCTGGAGATCAAATTATCTTACAACTTATATTGAGAAATATCAGATGGTATCTTCAACAGCTCATTTATGAACTATCGGTCACCGATTTAAAAAAACTTCTCTGACTTAGCCTGAGCCCCAGCCCATGAACTCAGGCAAAAATAGTCTCCTCTTCCTCATTGTTATTGTAGCATTTTTTTCCCTATGTCTGTTACACTTACAATATTTCATTTGCAAAAATGTATCTGCCACCAGAGCTTGAGCTCTGGGGAGCTATAACTGTGGCCCATTAATTGCCACATGCCCAAAACTTGGTATGTGATAAACATACTATAAAAATAGAAAAAATATATTAATCCACATTCTGCCCTATCCAATTAATAGTCAGCAGACATATGCAGCTAATTACCTATTTAGCCTCTCTTCCTGGTTTTCTAATAGATACCTAAAATATAGCTTGTCAAATACACACTGCTAATTCCTTCCACTCCTTAAAATATCCCCCTTTTCTTTCTTAGAACAGAAAAAGAGAATGCAATTTTAGCAATTGCCCTGTTATGTACACCTTCAAGCATCCTGCTACAACAATGGTAGAAGTATTTTGAAATATTTACATTTAATCCTCATAGGGACCCTAATATACTCTGTTCTCCCGAATTATTAGTTGAGTTGCCTAGCTATATGTTTAGTAAGTAAAAGACCCTTAAACTCAAATCACTTCTTGTTAAAACTTGAATGATTTTAGATACGTATTTATTATATTTAGCTACAAACTTTTTGAAACATGAAAAATAATGCTATAACTATGATGATGTATTTGATGACCATCAGATTGGGAGATCTAGAAGGAATTTTATTTTTTAATTTTTAAAAAAATTACATAATTTTTTAAAGTTAAAAAACAGAAAAACAAGAGACATACAAACAGCAACTACAAGAACAACAAAAACCCAAAATAATAACAATATATGCTTTCAAAACAAGATGATAGGAATTTAACAATGGTTATATATTGCATATTAGTATCTTCAAGAGTTGCTTAGATTACCAGATATAGACATACAAATTGATCTAATTATATGGGTATTAACTGTTCTTTTCCAAGAACTATTGGAATTAGTAGTATAATCATCTTAGCTATTTTAGGTGTATATAAACAAATTTGTATCTTTTGCCTTTTCCCTTCCTTTTTCTCCTTTCCCTTATCCGAGTTATTTTTCCCATTTGAACAGTTTCTTACCCTTTCACAATATCTGTAGTAGATTTTGGACCTGATTTACTCATTATGTTTCTTTCTTTCTTTCTTTTTTTTTTTTGGTAATGAGGATTGAACTCATGACCTTGTGCTTGCCAAACAGGCACTTATGCTGCTGAGCTAAATCCCTGACCTCCTCTTCATGTTTCTTACGCTAGAGAGACAATATGGTATTTACACAGGCGAGTCTGATTTATTTCACTTATGAGTATGGTCTCACGTCTCATCCATTTACCTACAAAAGCCTTGATGCAATCCTTCTTTATAGCTGAGTAGTACTCCATTACATAAAGATACCATATCTTTTTTATCCAGTCCAGAAGGAATTTTAAAGATCATCTTATTTGCAGATGACAAACTGAGAGACAATGATGGTATTGGGTGATATCCTTCCTTCTTTCCATGGCCCTTACAGTACTGACTTTTTAAATCCTCTATAAGTCTGCTGATCCATCTCACAGCATGGCCCATACTGAGCACTCTAGGCCCAGGTCCCACCATTCGTATCACTGTCTGTTTCCTCCAACTGGGAAGTAGAGCACATGCTACACTTCTCCTTCCTCCTCCTGATGTACCCTTCCCCACTTGCTCCTCCAGGCTGACTCATGTCTTAACTCTCACATCTTAGTTCAGACATCTAGCATCCATTTCCTGAGAGCTTTAACAGATATTCCATAGAATATGTGTTAACTGGTATAAAACTCTTATCACAGCATGTGCTCCTCCACTCTTGTTAATAGTTATGTTTATATCTTTCTTGATCACATAGCTGCAAATTCCTCTACTGCAGGTATCAGGGACTAGTCATGGCCATCTCTAGTGCCTTATACTGGTCTGACACTGAGTTGGCTTTTGTGAATCTTGAATGGAACAGTCACTCACCTGATTCAAGTGTGCAAAAAGATGAATGCTGGAGATGAGTTGATGTTGAATGCTTGTATTTTGGGGAAATCCTGAAGGTACATTGAAGGTTCTCCATGATTGAGGAGTCCAAGGATCTCACTGTGCCATAGCACTACAAATACATAAGGTGTCTCTAGTGCTCAGGTGCTGTCCTGAAGGGCAAGGAAGGGCAGGCATGGGATTGGTAAGAGCCTCCTCAAAAGTATTTCCATGTACTCTAATGTCATGCATAATTAGCTAAATAAGCACATCCTTCCCAAAGTCAAAGCCTCTCTCTGGTTCATTATCCTACAGAAGAGTTCAAGATGATGGTTTCAAGGGCATAACAATGAAATTTCTTACTTTCCTAAATCTGACATGTTCTTCTCAATATTTTGTCTATGGAAATGCACTGTCCTTAGAAGTAAAAAAGAAGGGTCTTAGCTTCTACACTGTGAATGATTCAGTTGACTTTTCAGAGCCCATTTATTCATGTAAAAAACTAAGATCTTTCTCACTTTGAAATGTCTCAAGGATTGATTGAACTATTGATCCTGAAAGTGTATGGAAACAATCTATACCAGTGATGGTGAACCTTTTGGCGTTTCCAATGATCAATAGCCTGCTGGTCTGTCCCATGGAAGACTTCTGATGGGCATTAATTTAGACTAGGTTGAGGGTAGTTTAATGGGGACACATTTCCTATGAGACTATTTTTCTTAGTGGAAAAGCATTTTTGCCTTTGGCCAAAGTGCAGATCCCTTCTACAGGGTATTGGTACCAGGTGGCATCCTGATCAGAGTCTCTCTGGATGACCATCCTCACCAAACCTCCAGAGCAGGAGAGCTCACAGATAGTGTTGCCATGCCAAAGGTTCCAAAGAGAGCCAAGTGATGGAAACCTATATTCTAGTACATGCCGAGACAACATGAGTGATGAAGAACCTCTGCCAACTTTTCCCTGAATCAGGACATAGACAAATCTGGAGCAGATAGCAGGTGCTCCTTACCCTTTGAAATGTCCAAGGTTCACTGTTGGCTTTTGTTCCTTGGGTGTTTAGATTGTTTAAAAGATCAAAGTCAAAGTAGATTTTGTACATTCAAAACATGGGAAAGCAGAAGACAATGGGGAAATGAATTTGAGGAAGAGTAAATGAATATAGTTAGATAAGACAGTGAAAGACTTTCGGGAAAAATATAATTGAGGTCAAGCCTCTTTTCCTTTGGTATTTTCCTTGGTATGGATCTAGAATTTGGACACTCTGGAGGGCCAGGGAGGGCCACTTCTGTGAGGAACACTTATGCAGGTACCCACAGAGCTGTCAAGCAGCAGAGCAGACAGTAATCATACCTTCTGTATTTACTTGTGAATTGAAACAAACCAAAGTGAATCACTGTGCACATTTGGCCTGATAACCTGAATAGGCGCTATAGGGTGTTGGCAGGGAGTGGGGAACTTCTAGCTATAAAGCAGCAAAAATACGAATGAGGATTTTTTTTTCTCATTGTCTTAAAAAAAAATCCCACTCTTTAGCAGGTTATAAAAGGGCCTTAAAGGCAGCAGTGCTGGGGGAGGGGTGAGAGGACTTAAGCCAGAGTGAGTGGTTGAATTCACCTCTGTGAGGCTTCTGAAGTTTGGGTCCACCCCAGGGGAGTGGTGTCCCAACCTCTCCTCCAGGTTCCTGGGAGCCAGGAAGCAAGTGTCTAGGCCTGCAATGGAGGGCATGAGGTGAACCTCAACCCTAAGCTGATGCAGAAGTTCAGCTTCTTGGGCACCATTGACAAGGATCTGCTTGGCTCCCAGCTCAACCTGGCTAACTGTGCCTTCTTCCCAAACAGGACCAGCTGCAACTTAACAAGCAGCACTTGCTGCCTGTTATGACTGTGAGAACCCAGATATTAGTGTGGCCTCTATGTCCTTTGTTGAAGATGTCACCATAGGAGGAGAGTCAATATCTCTTATACTCTTTTATAAAAATGTGGCTGATCCAGGAGTTTGCCTCAAATGTGTTAGAGTAAGCACATAACAAGTTTGGACACAGGAACTCAGGAAGATCACCAGAACCACAGGAGGTGGCCTATGTCTGTGTCCAGATGTGCAGTCCCCACAGGGCAGGAATGTCACGGACAGTGGTGGATGTCATTGTTATGAACTCTCCTGTGGCGATGTCATCTGATGATTCCCAGTGTGGAGGAGGTGGACTTGCAGAGTAATACAGCACCTGTCATCTTTCACACAGAGTTCAACACACAGCTGCATCCCAAGGTAGCAGAAAGCTTCAGCCTGTTTGTCTCTCCCCCAAAGAACTGACAGTCATCTAAGAACAACTTGAAAGATCCTGAGGTTTTCAAGTCTGAGTGGATCATGAAAAACACACAGGTTCCTGCTGCCTACCAAACTGAGCAAGATGAGGATAGGCTCTCATAGGACTCTGTAAATCTGTCTCTAGCAGTCACACAAACAACTCATCAGTAACGACTTCCAGTAAGGAATCTCCTTACCCTACAGAGGACCACGAGGGAGCTCTGTCTGCCATCATCCTGCACTACTGGTATCCAGGAGAGAAATCCACACAGCAAATCACCTGTTCTAAAGTTGTCACTGAAAGGGGAAGTAATTCTCAGCTGGACTCCCCCACCTCTTTATAGACCTTTAATGTTTTTATTATTTATGTTTAAGTTTGATTGTTCACAATGATTTTCTAATTTGAAGGCTGTGAGGATTGTCTTTGGCCTTGGTAGCTTGGATAATGGGGAAAACAGAGAGTAGGCATGTGTGGGTAACAAAGGAAGGCGGAGGGGTAGATGGTTAAATGTGATTGGCAGGTGAAGCAAGGATGAGTGGACAGAGAAGTTGTCCAGCAGAACTCTAGAGGTTAGTTAAGAGCAAAAGAAAAACAGGAGTAAGTATGTGAAATGGTTTTATAGGGCTTTAAAAAAATATTCAGGAACCAAAGTATGGTGTGAGTGCCTATCATCCCAGCACTCAGGAGGCTGAAGAAGGAGGATCACTGTGAGTTGGAGGCTAGCCTGTACTACCCAGCAAGACCCTATCTCAAAAAACCAAAAACAAACATAAAAAGATTCTAAATTCCAGGGCTGGTGATATGATTTAGTGGTAGAACCCCCTCAAAAAAAAAAAAAAAAACCCAGAGCGAGGAAGAAGAGAGACTACATACAGCACACTTTCTACCTGAGTTGAGCTTTTAAACTATGTGGCAGTCAGAAGGCTGTAACTAAGCCAACCCTATCATCAGCCTTTATGCCTAACTGTAAGCTTTTTTCTCTTCTTTCGCTAGTTTTCACTTGCATCTTTGCCCCATGCAGCACATGCATCTTTGATTGTGGGAACTTGACATGACAGTGGCTTGAACAGCAGTGTTAGGCCATCTGCATGAGCCCCTCATACTGAACTGAGCCAGTTCTACCACTCTCACATCTGCTGAGCAGCCAGCAGTCACTAAGGAGGACCCTGGTTTGAATCTCCCTGTGAGTGTGCTCATGGTCCTGCCTTTACTCCTGCAGCCTAAATTTCATATCTGATTCATGAGAAATTAACTGTTCAATTAGGGCCTGGTCAGTCTCCAGCTCTAGCCTTGTTTTCAGGATCAGAACTGAGGCCAGGAGTACTGAACCCTTATTCTTTTGTGTTTGCAATCAGTGTATATAAGAGATGCAGAAGGAGCTTTGGGCAGGCAGAACGCCGTTGAAGCAATGTGTGAAGTGTCTCTTCTGCACTCTCTTGCACCAGATACTTCTACCTTCCATGGGGTACGTGTTCTATGTTAGAAACCAACTCAAGTGCCTTGCATACAAGATCTGAGTTTGCAGACCTAGGAGGTAGCTATTATGTAAAATGGACAGATGAGAGCAGAGCCTCAGTTAATGCAAACACCTAAAGTATAAACATCAGATATCTTTTTACCATCAACCTATTAGGGACACAGATTGAAAATTTTCAGGCCTCATGGTCTAACATGAAAAATGCAACCTAGATTTATTCCACTCAAACCTATGACTCCAGCCATTCCTTTCCCTCTACTGTCAACTTAGTTGTTTGCCTTTTATCTGGATTATCCAGACCAGTCTCTGCTCTCAACTGAGGATTAGATTAGAAGATTAGATTATGGAAAAATGAACCATTGCTCACTTGTTGGTTATTTACTGTGTGCAGGCAGTGTGTTGGACCTTCTCTACCCTTCCCTTTAATTTTCTCAAAAAAGACTGTAAGGAAAACAGTCTTTCCTGTCTAATGCAGGAAGAAGCCAGGCTTCAACACATTCTTGAAGCTGGCTCCACAGAGCTACAAATTCTAGCCCTAGCTCCCCTAGACACCTTTCTTCACGCCAAGGTCACAGTCTCCCCAGCCCCTGTGACTCCACCCACAGCTCTCCCTTCTCTGGACGTCCAGAGGGAGGTGTGGATTGTTGTCCCCTCCTGCTGGAGCTGAGTGCTCAGTCGTCACCCCGCAAGTCAGACAATGAAGTGGAAAAATAGCTCCTACTCCTGACTCTGACATCTGTCTCTCAGGTGAGAGCCAGATTCTCAGATTACAAAGCCAATGTCAAATAAAACCACACCACACACACAGTATCAATGCACAAAGGGTTCTGCCAGAATTCATACATCCCAGAAACCAGGCTGCTGCTGAATGCCAATCTCTTTTTATCTCTTCTCTGCGCAGGATGAGTACAGAAAGAGAAGAGAGATGAGGTTTCTGGTAATGGGAATTAGTTTGCTTACTGAGACTATATCCTGGCCTTTTTCAGGGTTCCATGCCCTACCTCTGTACACTCACAGCAAAAGCTAAAATGTATGTGGAGTGGAAGGACTGGCTCCATCAAGATCCTTATGTTTGTGTCTTTTTTGTTACCCAAGAAACTGAGAGTGTTATGGTTTGTGTCTAGATATCCCCCCAAAGCCTCATGCAATCTTAAATGGGGCTTTTTCAGAGGTGGGTGAATCTAGAATGTGTGATACTGGGATAAAGGGTGTGTGACTAGTAAATCAGTCCACTGATTGCTTTGGCACCACCGTAGTCCCAGGAGCCTGAATAGCGTTTAGAATGGGCAGAAAGATACTGTTAAGATCTGTTGTTGTTTTTGTTGTCTTCTGCTGCCATGAGCTGTTCCTCCTCTGCCATGTGCCCTTCCTTGGAGCCAAGGTGGACTGAATCCACTACAAGTTAAATAAACCTTCCCTTCCTTAACTTTGGGTGTAGGATATTTTGTCTCAGCAACAAGAGAGGTGATTAATGCAGAATTGTAGTCAGGTACAGTAAGAAGAACATGAAGTCAGACAGATGAGATTCAGTTCCAGCCTACCACTCCACACCCATCTGGCCAGTAACAAGTCTTTGAGCTCTGGAGTGGCAGTTTTTCCATCTGTAAACTGAAATGGCAGGATTATCATAAAGATTACAGGTGAGAATTATGAAACAATGCATAGTATCTGCTTTGCAAATTTTAATTGCCTTCCCCCTTCCTCATAGTCATTTGCAATACCTATTATTAAAAAATAAGATTGACTATAATTTTCATTGGCTTAGAAACTAAATACATTATAAATTTATACTATTTCTATTTAAACTACCCTTTCAGGACTATAACTGTGCCCTGGGTTGTGTCATACATTTTACAGAGAGTTGCTTTTCTTCCTTTTCCTTTTGTGTTAAAGAAGTCCAGATGGGCCCCAGATACATTCTCATAACCCGGATAGACTACTCCAAGGGTTAAAATAAGGCCTGCTTCACATCCAGATGATCTATTCATAACAAAAGCTGCCTCCTGGCCATCGCCCACAGCTGAATCCTGTTACTCTGAAGCCATCATTTCATTTGTTTCTGATTGTTCTACAGTGTTTGCATACCTTACATATTAGTATGATCTTTTATAGAGCATAGCCAGAGGGTAAGCCCTCCCAAATCAAGTTTCCCTCTAAGCACTTTCTTCTTTGGAGTTCCTCTTGCCTCTGCATTACAAACGATTTCTCTTATATAAGAATTCATTTAAATAGAAAACCAATTTTTAAAGATTTCTTAACCTAAGTTTCACTTAACATTCTCATAGTACTGCTATGAAATATAGAGAAGTAGAAAAAGATAGCAGGAGAATATGTGACTTTTTTTTTCTTTCCTTGATAGAAATCCCTTCATTGTCATGGAGTTCATTAAGGAACATATTCTACTTAGGGCCAGGAAGGAGCTGGGCTGGTTCCAGACCAAATCTGGAAAAAGGTACTATATGCCTATAGTGTCCCTGCCTCTCTTTTTTCTGCATTTTTTTTTTCAGAAAAGTATCTCAGGAAAGCATGCTCTCTTGAGCTAGATTCAGGTCAGAATCCTGGTTCTGCCCTAATTGTAAATCCAGGAAAGAGCTTCGGTTAATTTTCTGAGTCTCATTTTCACTTTATCAAAATTGGGTGTGATTTATCCTAATGGGAGGACATATGTGAGAGTAATTCACCTAAAAATGGTAGAGGGACTTCTGGCATGGCCCTTAGGAATCTCAGTGGCTCCTGCACACACTAGCCTGTGGAAGGTTCAGAGGCTTCTCTCAGACCTGGCCGGAGGGGAGCCTGGGATTAGTTGTGTCAGCCATGGACAGACTGGCACAGGTATAATGTATATGCTGTCTCTGGTGATATATTAGATAGCCAAAGAATGCTGGGTTTCATGCTCTCTCGACCTTCTATCTTTTATTAACCTCTTCTTACCCAATCATCACTTTTTTTAAGCTCTCATCAGTCTTCTTTTTAATAGGGAAGATGTACAGGATAAACTCCTTTCTGCTAGTCACCTTAGCAGATTAACAGTGAACCTTTCTCAGTTCATAATACTTTTATAGTCATGTAGGGAGGCCACTCCATGTGTCTGTGCACAATTTTGATTTCCTTTGCCTAGACTTTTTGGCTTTCTCATCTCACATTAGGCCAAAATTGAAGGGAGAGTTCTGGGTGTGAGAATTCTTTAGGTCTAGACCTCCATGAAAGTGTCCTGAATTATTCTGACCCAGAGCTAGAGAGAAGGAGTAGGTCCTTTTGGGAAACGATTCCAAAAGACTGTGCATAGAACTTCTGGCTTTACTTAAAAGATGCCTTGATATAAATCAACAAGAGCTTTCTTGATGGTTTCATACAATATGCTGTCAACAAAGTAAAGCCTTCAGGTGTACTTATTCCTCACAGCAGGTCTTACAGCTAGAAACTAACTTGTCTGAGTGGTTGTGTTTATTCTGTCTTCTCTGAAACCAGTGCAACTTCTGTACCCTACTTTACAATCTAGTCTAGGTAGTGTCAGGTATTTTAAAAATCAAACTCCTACATGAGTTTCAGTCCATAAATAGGAAATACTCTTTGACTAGTATGGAGGAGATGGTTTTAACACAATTTCCTGGGTCACTGAATGTATCCAGCACTGAACCAAGACTTGTAATAGACTGTGCCACATTTACTCTATGTGAATCTGTAAGAGGGGTCACAGTTGCCTCATTTTCCAGATGAAGACCTCAAAGGCCAAGGTCACTCATCAAATTAAGACAGATCATTGAGGATTAAGCCAGAAAATCCAAGTCTGTGGCCAGACCCATGCAATGATTTCTGAGGCCAGATACTGGCATCGAAGAAAATGGTCATAGCAAGAGAAACTCAGAAACTAATGAAGAGCAGTGTGGAAGGAGAAAGTACCACACAATAGCAGTAGGAATTTAGGAACACTGTCTAGCTAGGGGCCAAGCCTTTGCAGCAAGAGAAAGGCTATGCCATCTCCAAGCATCTGCACCTGCTTTTCACAGAACCCTGCAACCAGTAAAAGGGAGTTGTTTTTCCTATCAGCCAGTTTCAAAGCAAGGAAAAGCATTGGTTTGACCATATTTTAGAACCTCTTAATAAATAGTTCTATGTTATGCTTGTCCCTGGAGTATTAAACTAAAACAGACTTGATTCTAACACTGAGGATCTGACTTGCAGAGTGACATCGGAGCAAGAGTCAAGACTCCCTGTGATACATTCTGTGTGGACAAAGCATCCTACCACCTCCTCCTTAGCTCCCTCCCTGTCCTGCCCTGTCCCACTTGATTGTCTCCTCTACCATGTCCACAGAGAGACTAATAATTATTTACATACCACAGATTGTTTGAGTTGTGAAAAAGACATGCAATGTGATTTTATGTTCTCAGAGTCACACGGCTCAAGCTCTCAAAACTGAAAGCCGGGCTGAACTCACTGAAGCTAGTCAGGCATTTGTACACAGGAGACCAAATGCTTCTTGTCTGCAGAGGGGAGAAGGCCTGGGAAACTTTTGGAGGGGCCCTCAGTTCTGCTGGTTCTTCAGTCTTTGTGAAGCAAGTTTGGGTATGTTAAGTATTAGTAAATTAGAAGCATATGGCTTACATTTCTGTTGTGATCACCTAAGAGTTTCAGAATGATAAAGAGTGAAGAATTCAGGGTTTAAAAGTCCAAAATACTTTGCAAATAGTTTAGGGCATTGCAGGCAACATTTGGTACTCTCCTTCCATCCCCAATTTGGGGATCATTTGGTTGAGTAACAGACCTGCTCAGTGTCCTCACTGCGTGTCCAAACCGCTAAGTCTAGAAGATATCTGTGGACAGGTTTCATATGTTCTTGTTTTGCTCAGATTGAAAAAAAGAGATTGAGTTTGTAAGAAGGGCCAGCTCTTTATTGGAGGATTCTTATCCTTTTGGAAACTTCCAAACAGAAGAGAAAAAAAAATTGGCAAGCTTGAACTTTAATGTCACCCTATGGTTTATTGGGTATGACTTTGCTTTGGTCCTGGAGATGGAGCCCAGGGCCCCGTTTGCTAAGTACATGCCTGACCCCTGCATCCCCAGCCCTTAGACATGCTTTAACTTCCTTTGCATCCTCTTAGTGTTGGTGATGTTGCCATCTTACTGAAACAGTAGGCATGTCTTACAAAGCATATTACACATTATATATTAATCTGTAAGTAAATACATAAATATAAATATGTACACTCAAGCACATAGTGTGTTATGTTAAGGGAAGACACAGGCAGAATTCACCTTGCATTGTGATAGAAGTCAGGGTTTAAAAAAGGCACCTCCATATAAATAATATTGAGTGAGTGGATTCTTAAAAAAAAAACATGTCCATAAGGAAAAGGAGAAAAGAAAAGAAAAAAGATATAAATGTGTATATATACCCTTAAGATAACTAAGATGATTGTACTACTAATTCTGTTAGTTCTTGGAACAAAACTGTTAGCATCCATAGGATTGGATCAATTTTGCATGTCTATGTCTGGTAATCTGAGTAACTCTTTTGAAGATAACTATGCAAAATAACAACCTTTGTTAAGTTCCTACCACCTTGTTTTTAAGGCCTATATTGTTTTTGTTTTGGGTTTTTTGTTATTGTTATGTCTCTTGTTTCTTGTTTTTTCTTGTATTGTTTTGTTTTGTTTTTCCCTTTTTTTAAAAAAAAAAAAAAGACATGTCCAAGTAAGCCAAGAGAAGGTGAGAGGAAGTACCTGCTAGTCAGGGAGGAATTATGGAGACTCAGAGATGAGGAAGAAAATGATGCCCTTGGGGAATTTCAAGCTGTTTAGTAAGGCTAGGGCCCAGCCTCTAATGTGCTTGATGCAGTAAAGATTATGGGGCCAAGCATTGAGGAAATGATAATGTATGTGATCAGGCCAGATAAATAGCTAGCAGACAGATCAGAGAGGTCTTACATGTCATGGGAACTTCTGAAAGAGTTAAGGTAAGGAAATGCCAGGATCAAGTTTGAGTATTCAAAGGATCGTTATTCCAGAGGCCCAAAATATAGATGGTTTGAGCAAGATTGAGAGCCATGGGGTGGAAGACAATATTTGAGGCACAGAAACAAATGTAGTATAGTTTAATCACTGGGGCAATAATCCAGGCAAGGGACTGGATTAACACAGTGGCAATAAGGAGAAACCCAAAGTGGACAGAACACATTATATTGACCAAGAGCAATGCAATGAGAAAGGTAAACAAATGAAGCATAATGTCCTGAGACAGGTATTAAAGCAAGGGTTTCTCTTGGGAAAAAGGATACAAGTTATATATTGGATATGTTGACACTCAGCTCAAGTACCCAGTGTGGAACTTTGGAGGAAGGACCAGGTTTGGGATAAAAATGGGGCAGCTTAACAACTGTCATTACACATGTAGAATGGATGAACTGGCCCCAGGAAGTGTAGGAAGTAAAAGAAAAACATGAAAGGATCTGGGAGAAGAGGAAGAGCCTACCAGAGACACAGAGCTCATGCTTGAGCTCAGGGTTTTGGACTCAAACTTCCACTGACCCAGGTAGAAGGAACCCACTTATCTAAGGTGCTTATTCACATTGTACCAGCCAAGATGTAAGCATACCTGGTTGATGAGATTACCCTCATTTGCAGATGAAATACCTAAGTCTTAGAAAGACTCAAACTTACATGGCTAGTAAGCGATCTAATTATAATAACCTAGGGTTGACTGACTGCAAAGTCTCTGCTCATATTACTTCATCATGTACATTGTCTTGAAGATAAGACATGGCTTTATCTTCCCTGTTCATAGAAGAGGCAGACATGTTAATAGCTCACTACAATTGAATTTGAAAAAGGTAAAACTAGAGGTGAATGTTAAGAGCCCACATTTATAAACAGATTTCTCTGCTCTTTTTAGTATTGAGCAGTGATCTAGGAGTTAGCAGGAATGTGTATAAATGGTTTTTCTCTAGTAAGATGATGGTACAGTCCATTTAGAAGGACAGATGAGCCACCAAAGAAATACCCATCTCCACACATGCCTGTGGCTACTCTCTAAAAATCCTGACCTGGCTTGAGACATTCAAAACAAAACCTCCTGTTCTTTCCCAGGACAACTGGTGCCTGCAGCCTGCCTCTTGCCCCTGCCAAAGGCTTAGGCCAGGCCAGCCTCAGAATGACAGGGGGAGCCAGAACAGATGGAGCTGGAATAGCTCCTTGCCCTGCGCCAGTTATTTCTTCCAGGAAGAGGTGTGAACAGGCATCTGGGCTTTGTCATACAGCGAAACTGGATGGCAGCAGAACCTTAGATGGAACTCAGTCAGTGGCAGACACTTCTGGAACCAGCCTGGGCACAGATGTTAAGAGAAGAAAGAACCCATGGAAAGAGCCTTATAATCCTAGCACACCATTTCTAATCTTGGACAATTTATTTATCCTCTTTGTTCTGTGTCAGTTGCTGAACTCAGGCTTGGTACATTTGACTTTCCATACTGACAGGGAAACTCTAAGTCTGACTGCATGTGTGTGCTCACGAGTCACTTAATACTGAGTGATCCCCCAGCCCATTTGATCTGCAACTCCTACCAGATTGTAAGCCTTAGAGAGACAAGGTTTCTTGTCATCACATGACACTGAAGCCCAGCCTCCCTTGTCTTTTCATGCTTGGGACAGTAGTTTGAGTTCAGCATGCATCCAACAGATATTTACTGAATATTTATTGAGCTAATGTAAGATGTTGAGAGTAATCATTACATATAACCCAGGAAGCTGTTACTTAAAAAAAGTCTCTCAGTAAGTGTGGCCACATACTAGCAAAGTGATAGAATGAGCAGGTACTTATGGAAGCCTCCAGAGAAAGCCCAAATTTCACAAACCCTAGTCACAGTCTTTGTTGGAATAGCTTGCTGGAGAGTTCTAATTGACTAGCCAAGATGGAACAACTCGACTTCTTAGAATCTTAGAAAATCTTAAAGATAAGAAATATTAAGCAACTCTGGGACAGTCTACTTATGTTGTAGATCAGAGGAATGAGGTTTAGAGAGGAAATTATTTGGACCCTGAAATTACTCCTCTTCCATTTACTATTTGACTGCCTATAGCTTAGATTTTTTTCATTTGTGAATTTACATGTAATAATAGAAGCTCTTTCATTAGATCCTCGTGAGTAGTAAATGTGATAATGTATGTAAAGAGCCTGGAAAAGTTTGATAAATGCACGATCAGTTTTAGAAATTACTATTATAGTCTTATTATTTGCTATTTATGTTATTATCTGACACAGATGGTTAATTCACTGAGGCTTTTTCACAAGCACAGCTTTTTAAAAGTTGCATTTGTGACAAGCACTAGGATCAGTGGATACAGAACTATATCTGTCCTTTAAACCATATGACCTTTTACTTGAAATAGAATGCAGAACTTTGAGCCCTTACTAACTTACAGCTCCATGATGTTGAGTCCTTGCTGCCTGAGATACCTCCCGCAAGCCACATGCCTCCTCAGGTAGAGTTAAGCCCCTCTGAGAAGTACCCCAGGCATTTGGTGGTACCTCCCTTTTGCCTGCTGCCAGATTTTTCTTCAACCTTACTGTAGCAGTTGACATTTTTTATTGTAATTTTGGGGCCAGGGATCATCATCATCATCATCATCATCATCATCATTGTTATTTTTACATTATTACTTTTACAACATTGTTGTTTGTCTCAGTTCCTGGAATACAATATACACCAAATATCTTGTTATGTTAGGGATTTATATAATTTTATTTATATCACACACAATTAAAGAGTATGCCAAATGTCTAACTATAATTTTAGCCATCCAAAAATGGCTAAAATGGCTATGTACCCACTACCCATCCTGTGGAAGAGGATATTGCTAGTATCTTTTCACTATACTGTTTACTTCCAAATTGTTTTTGTTAATATAGGGCCTTACAATCCCATATGGATTTTAGAATTGACTGGTTAGTTTCTACAAAGAAGCTATGTGGAATTTTGATAGGGATTTCATTGAATCTGTAGATAATTTAGTGAATCATTGACATCTCAAAAATATTATCTCTGATTCATGAATGTTTTAGTCAGCTTTCCATTGCTAAGACACAGTTCCTGATACACACAACATAAGGGAGTAAAGGATTGATTTTGCTCATGGTTTTGGGGGATTCAGTCATGATCAGCTGACTCTAGGCAGGAACTCTAGGTGGAAGGATGTCACAAAATAAAGATGCTTAGTTCATATTGGCCTAAAAACACATGGGAAGGAGAAGGGGCAAAGAACAGACAGAAACCCCAATGCCATTCCCCTGTGACCCACTCAAGTACACCCAACAGCGTGCTTTATTAATCCCCTGGCAGATTCCTGGGCCTGTCAAGTTGACAATCCATTCCAGCTGCCACACTGAGCATGGATTTTTTTTTTCTATGTTTGATTTTAATTTTCTCTACAACGTCTTACAGTTTTCACAGTATAAGTTCTGTGTTTATTTTGTTAAATTAATACTTCTATACCTTCTTTTGATATGATTGTAAGTAGAATTGCTTTCCTAATTTCATTTTCAAATTATAATTTGCCAGTATATGGAAATAAAATAGATTTTTAGTTAAAAAATTAATTGATTTATTATTCAATTTTGCTTACTGTTCTAGCTTTCTGTGGTAGTTTTGATTTTTAACTGGAACATATCACATGATAAGCTATCCTTTCAGGTTTTAGCATCTGAAAATATGATACACTCTACTTCTGTATTATAACTAAAGAGGCTGACTAAAATAAGACCAAGGGAAAATATAAAACCTCCTTCCTATCTCTGGTTACTTTGAGCTGTGGTTGTTCAGTCACTTGAGTGTTCCATCATGCAGGTCTCAGTTTCACGAGAGCAAATGTTTATTTGGTATTTGACATGGAATAAACTGTCTCATTGTTGTGCAATAAGCTCTCTCTTTTTGGATCATAGAGTAGCCTCCAGGCCAAGATAGCCATCAGCCTGGGAGGAGCTTTCACAAAAATATTTTCAAATATTTAGGTTTACTGCGAAGGATTAAAGAGTATATAAATACACAAATGTGCATTCTCTAACTCCCTCTTCCTCAAAACAAACTGTTACTCGTTTCCTTTAAAAGCACAGGGTTTGGGAGAGATTTGATGTTCTCTTTGTCTCCTTACTTTACTTGGAATGTCTGATGGGAAGCATGTGCCATGCCAGATGAATGAGCACAGAAAGGCTTCAGCTTAAAATTGGTTATGGACAGAGCCAAATGAGATCCACTGTGCGCTGGTGAAGGCTTTCTGGGTGACAGTAGACACTTCCTGTGAACCTGGAGGGACCTGGGCAGACATGGGTCCTTCCTGAGGAATCTTTGGGGAACAGAGAGCCTCTGGATGGGTCTGAGAATAGCATCTGCTCAGTTCAAATCCCTACCCCATTTACTAACTCTGTGACTCTGGACAGTTTAGACCACCTCTTCAAGACCACTGTCAGGTGGGGCTCAGGGTTCTTGAAAGGGGGTGCAGAGCACAAAATGAGGTGATTTGGCCCTGGTGTATGTCTGTCTATCTGTCCAAATCCTGATTTATGAACACAATTACAAATATGGACTGCTTCCAGTTTAGGACAGGAGTTTCTACTAAGCATGTGGTACAATTTTCACTGGCAAAGACAGGTTGACAAAGATGAGGACCAGTTAGTGTGTACTCCTTGTGGCTGACTGTCTCATACACACACACACACACACACACACACACACACACTACCCACCTGAGTAAATTCTGTATATGTTTTATATCTTAATCCACGTATCACTCTCTGAAGCTTTTCCTGACCCCTAGGCTGGATTAGGAGTCTCATTTCTATTCTCTTAGAAGGCCTTTGTGGCCCTTCATTCACTTAGGGTCTGTAATTTCATGGCTGTGAGGTAGTTTCATTAGTACTAATTTTATAGTAACCAGCCATCTCAGTTTCACTGGGGCTCACGGGTTCTCAGGATGCAAGACTTTCAGTGCTGGCACTGGCACTATGCTGGCACACCCACATGGCCAGCACAGCTCTCCTCCCTCAGGATGATGCACTCTAGGAGAACAAGGTTGTTCTTTTTTCTGTGTGTCTCCAGGGTCTCCTAGGTATCTGGATCATGGTAGGAGCTCAGGGACCATCCACTGAACCAGTAAAGAAAAGGATGAATACATTGAACTACTTTTCTTTGGAGGCCTATTTCTCTAAGATTATTCTTCTTATATAAATTTTTTATAAATTTTCTAATAAATTGTCCTTATTTGACAAAGTTAAAAATTGATGTTTTTATATTGTTTCCTTATTTTTCCAAACTCCCTTCCCATTTGGAGGTTGCAAATACTACAGAGTTGAAGAATTTTAGGGAAAAAGAAACTAGAATAAACTGGCATCAAAACAAATAAAGAAGGTCTATCTTTATGCTAGATCATAAAATTCATGAAAGCAAAAATCATGGATATTTAGTTTTCTATTTCTAGAGCCTAACATAGTAGCAAGCATGTATAGTAAGGCCTGAATAAATATTTGTTGTATAAATAAATGGATTCTCTGCTTAGCCTCAAGACTTGGTAGAGTAGATCTTGTGTGCCTGACTCTCAATACCTCCCTACCCTCCAGATAAACCTTTCCACACCCATAAATGTGACTTCAGCAGCCATACCTGCTGAGTGGAGGAGAACCAGATACCGAGGTGAATGAAAGAATGCATGGCTCACCACTATCAGTCCTGGCTTATCTCCTTCACCTTAAAAGGGCACTGTGGTCTGGTATAAGGACATTGCAGCATCTCAGATGCTGAGAGTACTTCTCCCATGAGGCTTAATTCATGAATGCCTAGTCCATTTCTTCTAGCTTACTCCCCAAACGAAGCTTTTGTCCCTGTCTCTAAGAAGCCACCTCTGTATCATTCCCCTGTGAAACGTAAAATCAGAACACATTATGGAAAAGTTTATTGTTGTTCAAAAAGTACAGATTGTGATCAGCAAGACTTCAACACAAGTGGTGAGAGGCTGACCCTTAGCAGTTGAGTTACCCTACAATTTATAGAGCATGAAGAAGAAAGCACTGTGGACTGATTCCTGATTTCCTGATTGGATATTAGTGGGGTTTTTTGGTGAGGGGTGGAGAGGGCAGAACTGTATAAACTTATTGCCTGTAGCTACTGGTTTAATTTCACTGAGTCATGCTGACGAGGATGTGAAGCTTACATTTTAAGTTCATTAAATCATTCTGATGAAAACATAAAGCTGACATTTTGTGCTTGTTTATTGTGGGAGCTTGCATTTCAGGAAAATTTAAGATGACTACTTAAGATTTGGTTACTTAGCTATGGGTAGTTGGGCCTTGGGGTACCCATTTAAGCTGTGACCTTCTTTGTATTTTTCTTTAACATACTTCTCAACCCAGAGCCCTCTTAAAATTCTGTTTTGTCTTTATCATTCAGTGGATCAAATCATAGTCTGTGTATACATCTGTATAGTTCTTCCCTGCATCAGAGCTTTTCTTTCTCTCTTTTTTTCTTAAAAGTAAAATTCTGTCTGAGTCATTATTTTGTTCCCACCCTCAATGAATATGCTACTAACTGGCTAGAAAACGTTTTTAAAAAGAAGAAAATGTATCAGTTATCTGTCGACAGAAAAATGCTAGGTAAAATGCAGTAAGTCTTAGTTACACATTACAGTAGACATGTATTTTTGCTCACAAGCCTATTGGTAGACAGTGATTCTGATACCCTGGGACAGTCAATTGATGACCAGCAGGATGGACTTGCTGGTCTTGCCTGGGCTTGCTCCTATATTTGGTACATCATCTTAGATCACTGGGCTGATCATATTTCTCATTCAAGGCATAACTTATGGCCGTGGCAGAGAAGCAACACAAGGGATATAGGATAGGAACTTTTGCAGCAGGACTAGACCTAGAACACTGGACAGAGTTACTTCTTCCTTGGCAAACAGGTCACAAGCTTCCCAAATCCAAGAAGTTGGGAGATAGACTCTCCTCTCAGTGGGAAGAGCTGAACATCTTATTGTGAATATAGAAAAGGCAGAGAATAGAGACCAGTTTTGCAATAATTCTGCCACAGAGAATTGGCCAACAAGAAATGTTTCGCCAGTGGCTTTCTATAATGATCATGTTTTCTACCTTGACATCTAAATATTTTCATCAGAAAGGTTTCCAAAGATGGAGCCATGATCTTCCCTGAGAGAGTGATTTCCCCATCATGGAAGGTATCAACAAGAAGCTGAATTCCCTGACTGTGGAAACATCAGTTAGAGGAAGGATAAAGCTTTCTCCAGCCCTGAAAGTCAATGTTTTCACACACTGTACTTGTTTCTTTTCAGATCAGCAAAGACCCGATTTTTGTACCAGGTGTATGGGGGCCTTATTTCTCAGCCATGATCCCTGGATTCTGGCTGAATGAAGGTGGTCAGAGTGTTACTGGAAAACTGGTAAGTTGACACTGTATTGGTATCGTCATGAATATTCTTACATGTTAACCAGCCCCTTCTGTCACATCATCCTGCACCCAGGATCTAGAAGATTTTAGACTCCCCAGTGAGAGTTTATGTTCTCAGTACACAGCCTGGCAGGGTACAGAAGCATGTGTGCCCATGCATGTGTGTATGTGTGCCAAAGTACTAGATAAGTGCTCCAGGTAGTCGTGACCAGATGTCCATGCTTCTCACCTGATCTTTATCGTGCTAGTCTGTTTTTCTCAGAGAAGTGAAAATGATTCTCTCTTGAGTAAAGCAATGCTGTCACTTCCCAACCCAGATCCTTCAGTGGTTCCTGATAACCTTTAAGACATACTTCCTGTCATTTCACCTTGTGGAGTTCTTCAGGTTACCTTAATAACTTGATTTGTTCTTTACAACAGAATTCCAGCTCTTATCACTTATTCTCATTGGTTTGCTAACTTGCTTTTCTGCTCCGGAAAGATAAGGGTCTTTTCAAAGTTCTCTTTATATTCAGCTTAGTAGCTAGTCCCCAGAAAACACTTAGAAATTTGTTGATATATTACCATGAAGGTGAGATGAATAGTATAAGTAGATACAAGGTTAGGAAACTCTGTGAGAAAGGAGGCATTTGTGCTGATCCATAAAAGATAAACAGGGGAATCAGACAAACAAAAGTGTGAGCAGGCTTCTAGGCAGGGAATGCGTATAAGACATAGAAGTAAAAAATAACAAGGTATATTTGAGGAAAAGTTTCCTTCAAATTTCAGTTGTGGCATGAACAATAAAAGAAGGCAGGGGTATGACTGAGCCATGGGCGTGTCCCATGATAGACATAGAGAAATCTAAAACCTAGCACAAGCAGTGGCCGCCTCTGAATCAGGAGTACAGCAGGCGCTCCAGTGAGGTCCAAAGGTGCCCAGCAAAGAGACAGTTGCAGCGCCTGTCATCCCAGCAATCGGGAGGCTGAGGCAGTGGGATCATGGGCTCAAGGCCAACCTGGGCAACATAATGAGAACATGTCTCAAAACAAAATAACCAAAACTAAGATAGAGTAAGAATAATAATGATAGTATTAATAGTAATAACTACAGCTTTTTATGTACTTTTTCTTTGAGAGTGATTTGTGTTCACAAGCTTGTTAAATCTTAAACAGTAGTCATAATAATCGCAATACCTAATATTATTTCCAAGGCTTGGTTCCCTTCTTCAATTTCAGGAACTTTTTATATCCATATAGTATTATATAATTTAATCCTCTCAAAACTCCTACAAGATAAGAGTTACCCGTAGTTTTTTAGTAGTATGTAGTATTTTTTCGATTTTTATATTGATATTAGTACAGTACATATTGATATTAGGTGTGAAGTACATAATGATTACACTCCTTGTAGGGGTTGGTACACATATATACACATGCTAATTCCTTTTTAATCCCCTTCCTTTCCCCTCCCTCCTTACTCTCTTGATCCATTTTGCTTTTGCTAAAGGTATCTCAGTGATTCTCTGTCTCTGTCTGCCTCTTTCCTCCTCCTCCTTCCCCTTTTTCTGTTCTTCCTCCTCTTCTTTTTCTTCATCTCTCTTCTTCCTCTTACTCTCTCTTTTGCTATCTTGTAGTTTGCTTTTTATTTATATTTTACATTCATCCTTGTGATATTTGAGCCTGTATGTCTGATTTATTTCACGTAATATAATCTCAAAGTACATTCATTTTCCCACAGATGGCTCAGATTACCTGTGTTTTACCTGTAGGCATCTGAAGCTCAGATAGTCACCATGGCCTGGAGAGGTTCCTGAGCCATCATTAGCTCTTCATGTGGCTCTGTTGCCACTCTTCCTTACTGTGTGCTGTTTCTGTAACTCCTGGACACTGGCTTTAGGATGCACTGTCCTTCTGGAGGACTTTGTTACCTCTTTCTATTATTTGTATATATGTCTTCTCTAGTAAGCCACATAAGAAGGCAGCTACTTCAGCAGCACTGGGCTCATCCTCAGGATGTGGCGTAAACACCACCACAGCATTGGAGGAGGAAAGGAAATGGAAGGAGAGAGAAAGAGGAAGTAAAGAAAAAGCAAGGGTAAAGAACAAGAAAAAAAGTAATGAAAGGAATATATAAACTGTATGTTTGAAGAAGATTATTTGCCTTGTTTTTCATTTTAAATGTAGATCTCCTATTACAAGCAAGTGCCTCATTCAAAGTATGAAATGGATTGGTTCTTTTAAAAAATGTTCATCTAGTTATCTTCAGGAATGAAAGACAAAAAAGAGGACAGGATCTCTTCTGGCTCTAAGGCACTTGTAATTTCATTTCACCAAAGGCTCCTTTTCACTCACGTCATATGGTTTCATTTTACTGTTTGAAAGGCGTAGTGTGCTTGATTTTAGTTGTACCACCACGTACCTATCAAGGATATCTCGTGCTTGCCAATTCTCTAGAATAATATTCAAAAAACATAGCTTTTTGCTGGATTATTTTCATCCCTATGCATTCATAGCATGCAGGTGCTGAAGCTTGTTGCAGCTACACCTTGACTGTCCTCCCTCTAACCACTCCTCTGTCTTTTTGGGGGCAGGAGTTTGGGCAGGCTAACACAAGTTCTAGTCTACCTCTGTAAGGGCATTAGCTTTTGGGGATAATTGGGCTTAGATAAAGGGTCACCTTCAAATTATTTGGATCCTGAATTCAAACTTAGGATCATGAGTCACAGGATCAAAATGCAAGTTGCTGTGCATACTTGAAATTTTAGGATTTGTGTGTTGTAAGTGTCTCCTTGCTCTTTTCAGGCTGGGCTAGCTGCAGAAAGCCAGAATAAATGTCAGCCTGCCACAAGTGGCTGTGGACACCTTGCAGTGCGCACAGAGCTGGGCCAGTTATAGAGATGGTGACTTCAACCATTCACCCATTCACTCATTTGCTCATTCTGTTGTGTTACAGGGATTTCCTGATTGATTACCCTGGGCCAGAAAAAATTAGGTTACTCTAGCAGTTCACCATCAAATAAGAAAACTGGATACAGAGCTAATAATTATGATTTATTATGGCACATAACAATAGATTGCACTATCCCTGCAGTCTACCGCAAAGGTAGGAGCTGACATCAAGTACTTGTTACATGCCAAGCACTGTTAGCCCCATGCAGACTTCATCTTGTGTGATCATCTCTGTATGTAGTTACACTCACTATTATCATGTCAGCTTTACTAGTGAAGAGATAATCTAAGAATGGCAAAGTATCATCATCAAGGACTTCTAGCTAGTTACAAGTGAGAGAATTACAATTCCAACCTATCTGCCCTTGGAGGCCCCTGATCGGTCCAGAACCAGACTTGACACTTAAGCAGTGCCATTTTTCAGTTTTACAAATAATGTCTTATAGATTTGAGAAATAACTGTTTCCAGGCAGTTTGACATTCTTGACAAGTGTTTTGAAGCACATACAGCTGGCAGGCTTTGAAGAGCCTTGAGAGAGAAATGTGCGTGTCTCAGGTTGGATGGGCTCTACTGTATGCGTGTCCCCTCCATGCATGCTTATTAGCTGTAATGACTTCACAGATACATAGACCAACACTGCTCCAGCTCATGTCTCCCAGTTCCCTCCTCCTGCTCTGTCTTGCCCTATACCCAGTTGCATTCCTCTACAGCTGCCCAACTGATTTCTTGCATCTCATCTTTTCTCCACTAATCCTGTTCTTGCCTTGCCGCAAAAACAGTCTTTCTAAGACACAGATGTAGTCCTTTCACTACTACTGGCTTTTTAGTTGTCTCTAGAATGATGTCTAAACTCTTTCAGAGTGAATTTATTTAAACATACAATATTTATTGAGCATTTCCTATGTTCACAGGTACTGTTCAGGGTAAAAAAAAAAATAGGAGAGAATAAAATAGCCTCTCTGTCCCTCCCATTCCCCCAAAAGACATACCTTTCCAAGCTTACATTCTGTAGGAGGAGACAGGTAAACGTGTTTCATTTTGTAGTATGCTTTAAGCACAAATGGGCAGATTTACTTATTTATTTATTACTTTTATTAGTACATGTTTGCAATACATAATGATTACATTCATTATAGGGAATTGGAAAGTATATATAACATATTTCAATTCTTTTTTTTTCTCTCCTCCTGATCCCCCCTTTTATTTGGCCAGCATAAGATTAATTTATTTATCTTATAAGACCTTATAATGTTAATTATCATATATTCAGATTAAAAGTCAGATAGACCAAAAACATATAAAACACTTTATAGTTGTATTATCAAGGTACACATTTATATACATTGTATGTGCTTGGTTACAATAACTGTTTTCTCCTTTTTCCTATTATCTCTTATTTCATTCCTTATTTATGTATTGTTTTTCATATAAGAAACCATGCCCTATCTAAGTTTTTGTGTCTGATTTACTTCATTCAACATTATAGTGTCAAACTCATCCATCTTTTTATAAATGACTTGAATGTATCTTTCTATTCAGCATAGTAGTACTCCATTGTACTAGTCTATATTTCTTTGTCCATTCCTCTGTCAGAATATGACTCATTCATGTGACATTTGAAAAAGGAGTGAGTGAAAGAAGGGATTTAATCATTTGAAAGCTTAGGAGAAGAATATGCCAGGCCCAGGGAACAACCAACGCAAAGGTTCTGAGGGGTGGCCCACTTAGGGTATCATAGAAATAGTAAATAGGCCACTCGGGTGGAACAGAGCGAACTAACAGCTATAGGGTATTAGTGCAGAGATGTAAGTTGCCACCTGCTTGGCAGGAGTGTAGCTTCTATGCTGAGTGAAATGGGAAGTCACTGAAGAAGAGTGAGCAGAGGAGTGATGTGCCATGACTTAGGTTTTTAAAGAATCATTTTGATTATTCTGTTCACAATCAACACTGCAAGCTGGAAACAAGAAAGCCACAAAGAAGCTGTTTCAGTAAGCCAGCCAGCTGCGATAAGGATGCAGATAGTGAAGTTGAAGAGGAGTGGTCAAGTTTTAGATTTATTTTGAAAGTAGAGCCAACAGCATTTCTTAATGGAGTGGTTGTGAACTATGCAGAAAAACAGATCAGGGTTTTTGAGATTAATGTTGCTATCAATAGAGAAAATGGATTAGATGTCATGGAAGTAGGGGGAAAGCATTCAAGAAATACTCCCAGTTTTCTGGTTGTAGTAACTGATAACCTTCTCAAGTTGATCCTCCATTATTTGTCTTCATCTTGGTAATGAGCACCATCATTTATATTTTTTGTAAAAGCCAAAAATTTAGGATGAATTTTTGACTCTTCCTTTCTACATCCAATTCTTCAGTAAGTCCAGTGGGTTCCTCCTTCAAAATGTATCAGTAATTTATTGCTTTTTTTTTTTTAACCTCCAACTCTTTAACACTGATGGTCAACCACAGTTGTCAGTTGTGGTCTGTAAGATGCACATCTCTTATACACAGCATGTAATTGAGTCTTGCTTTTCTATCCAGTCTTATATTTTCTGATTTTCATTTGGAGTGTTTAGATTCTTCATATTTAATACAAAGATTAGTAAGGCTGGATTTACATCTTCCATTTTGCTATTTATTTTCTGTGGTCACTTCTCTGCCTCTCATAACTGTCTTATTCTGGATTAATTCATTATTTATCAGTTTATATAAAATATAAAAAGCCTCCACTTCTCTAATTGTTTGTCAGCCTCTCCCAGACCTCTATGCTGTGGTAGTCATATGTGTGACATCCACATATACTAGAAATCTGACAGTACAAAACTGTTATCTTAATTGCTTTAACTAGGGTCTTGGTCTATTCAGACTGTTACAACAAAGTACCACAGACTGAGTAGTTTAAGCAACAGACATGTATCTTCTTTCTAATCTGGAGGTGACAAGTACATGATCATAAGCTAGCAAACACATTCGCTGGGGAAGACTCTCTCTCTGGCCTGTAGAGGAGCAACTCTCACTGTGCTCTTGCATAGCCATTAGTCAGTGTGTGTGTGTGTGTGTGTGTGTGTGTGTATGTGTGTAGGGAGGAAAGGGGAGAGGGAGAGGTAAGATTATGTCTTTTCTCATAAACAAACTGTTCTGTTGATCTAAAGCCCTGTTGTTGTGATTTTATTCAATTTAAATTATCTTTGTATAAAAACCCAATCATATTGGGATTGGAAGTTCAATTTGAGTGGACACAATTCATCCCATAACAAAGCCATACATCTTTTTATAGAAATTCTAAGAACTCAAACATAATTTTCTGTAGTCATTACTTAATGACTGTTTTCACTGCTTTTTATTCATTTCTTGAAATTTAAATTTACACCTGCTATTTTTCTCTTTACTGAAGAGCTTCTTCTAGCATTTCTCATACTGCTGACCAACTGTAAAAAGACATTTCTTAATCTCAGTATATTTATTTTATATTGAAAGACAGTTTTATTCACTAAAGAATACATGGGTGACAGAATCTGTTTTTCCTTCCGCATCTAAAATGTCAGTATTTTGTATTTTGAGACTATTATTTCCTATGTCAATGACCATTTCTATCATTGTTCCCCACTTGTATAATATGACATTTTCTCTGGCTGCTTCAAGAATGTCTCTTAAGCTTTAGTTTTTATTATCACATGTTATTCTTTGGATTGATGCTTCTTGAATTTATAAATTGATACCCTACACCAAATTTGAAGGAATTTGGGGCATTTCAATACCTTTTTTCATCCTATTTGCTCTCTTGCTACTAGATTCTGATTATACATATTGGAGAACTTTGGTTGTTGTCTGCTGGGCTCTTAGAGATGCAGGATTGTTTGATTTTTTTTCCCCAGTGTACACTTGTTAGTATCTTTATATCCTCCCTCTTCCTCTCCCTTCCCCTCCCTCTCCCTCTTTCTCACTGTACCACCTCACTGTCTCCAACTGTATTTTGTTTATTGTCTTTCAAACCCCATTAGACCTGTCTGCTGTATATTTACTTTAGGTATAATTATCATGCTAGATAATTAGTATTTCATTCCTTGCTATTTCCAGGTTATTAATTATTAATTATATTATATTAATTATATTTTCTTTTTATATCCTTGAGTATATTGCTAGACTATCTGCTTTAAAATCCTTGTCTTCTAATTCTCACATCTGGGTCATCTCAAATTTGATGTCTATTAAATGGCTTTTCTGTTAAATGTGGATAATATTTTCCTTTTTCTCCATATGTCTACCAATTTGAGGCCATATTGTAGACATTGTGATTAATATATTCTAGAGATATTGGTTTATTTTTATTCTTCTGAAGAGTATTGATTTTCTTGGTTTACCAAAAAATTTATTTGGCTGAATTCTAAATTGTACGTCTCCTGTACTGAGCAACTAGTGACATTTCTGTCAATTTTTTTTTCCCTTGTCTTTTTGAGAAAGGGGCTCACTGTGCAGTTCAGCCTGGCCTTCAACTCGCTTTGTAGCCCAGGCTGGCCTTAAGCTCATACCAATCCTTGTGCTTCAGCCTCCTGAGTACTGAGATTACAAGTATGTGTCATCATGCCTACTCTGTTGAGTTCTTTTAGCCTTTAGCTAGGCTACTTACATTGTTCCTGTGTGCATATAATTCAGAGATTGTCAAAGATGATGTAGCATTTGTGTGCACAGTGCTGGACTCCTTTTCCATGTTCTGTCTTTTTCGAAGTTCCTACCCCACTCTGGTTGATTTCTAGGTGCTATGATTTCTTGAACTCTGACCTTACATTTCTTACCAGGAAGACTGCATATTTGTATCTGAGCATTCGGCATGGCACTGATTAGGCATATCCTTAGGCAAAAAATTGTAGAATCAGCAAACTATCTTCCTTCCTTTCATGTACAGAATGTTCTCTAGTTATTTCCTCCTAATTTTTGCCACTTTCCAGTATCTCTTGAGAATTATTTGCTGTATTTTGATCAACATCTGTAACTGTTATCCATGGGAAAATTAGTATGATTTGAACTGTTCAGCCATTATCGGAAACAGAGTTCCTGAATTTTTCAGTAAGTGAGACCACTCCCCCATTAGAACACTTCTCTGTCTTGCATTATCCTCAGAGTGAAGTCTATAGCCTTCACTGTGGCCACTTGCTACCTCCCCACCCTCGCTATGTAGCTTTCTTCCTTACTGGCTCCTGTCACTTCACAGGACCTAGGATGCTCTTTTCCTGTACAGAGCCTTCACCTCTACTTCTCTTTACTTGGAATTGTTGACCCTTACTCTTTTATGTTTTAGCTTTAATCTCCAGTGAGTTCTTTTCTGCCCCTTTTTTGTAAAATTATTGTCCTTCCACAGTAACTTTTCATTTCCTTCAAAGCATTAATCACTATCTCCCATTATATTTATTATATAATTATACTTATTTTTTACCATCTTTATCTTTTAATAAATATAATCTCAATGGAAACAGAAATTCAGTGCATCTAAATTGCCAGTGAGTCCCCTGTGCTTACTGTGTCTGGAATAAAATTGGTGCTCAGTTAACACATGTTAAGTCTATAAAAATTCTTACTAGTCTAAACTGTACTTAAATATTGGCACAGTTATTTTCCTTTTGTAGGCAGTTTCTGTTTTTGATTTTTCTTTTTATTTTTAGTATTTAGAATGATGCATATTATAAATTAACCATATATCACTTAGTTTCATAAACAAATGAACTAATTAATTAACAAAATACACAAAGCTACCAACTGATGGTGAATGATACTGACAGTAGTATATATTAAGTCAGAATTTATCCATTTACAAATGAAGTTGCTCTGGATAAAGCTTCTGTTAAAATTATGAAAAGAAAAATATGAGAGTTTATGCTGTCTTTCTAGAGTGTTTCCTGATTGCAGGAATTTGTTTACTGTTGAAATGCACAATCTTTTCCAGTAGTATAGAAAAAGATGTCTTTGTTGTATTTTCTTCTTTCCTTAAATTTTCAAGATAGAGCTCACACAATGTTTTAGCTTCCATTCTAAATAAGAGTTTAAAGATGGCTTAGATTTTTTAAAAGTGATATAGGTTAATTTAATTGGTAATGAGGCAATTGAAAAAATCATAAACATTTCTCTAAACCTAAGGATTTCTTTACTAGCAAGGGAGAGTGAGCAGCACCTTTAAGACAAGTAAATAAAACTGACTTTAATTGGAAAGAAAATGCATCCTTCAATAAGATAACTTTGTTTCACTAAGTGACCATTCAATTTAAGTTTCTTAAAATAAATTGTAGTTTTGTATTTGTTGTGTTTTCTTTCCCTGTAAACTCCTTGCCAATGGTGTTAATCTCTTAGACAGTGTAGCTCTTTAAACTAACTTTTACACACATGTGTCACACTATTTATTAAGTGCTTCAGAGAGAATCATAATCAGCCCTGCCTGGGCTCACACCCTGAGCAAGGCTTCCATTCCAATCTCATGATTTCTCACCTGTTCTCTCTGCCATACAAAGGATCAAAACTCATATGTCTAAATGAGTCAGAGAGAAAATATAAGGCACACTTCTTAACTTCCCAGAAAGTTTCTCTTGCATCTCATAGTAATCTAGGTCCTGATCCCTTGTTCCTTCTTTTGACAAAGAAATGATGCAGAGAAATAGATTTCCATTATAAGTAAAGCATTGGAATGGCAATGAAGAATTGATAAAATTGATATCTGTCATGGGGAGTGGCAGGATGTGGTGAAGCTTTTCACACGTGGAGCCACAGACTTTGGAGAGCTGGATTGTCACTGAGCACTTAACTGTGGCAGAAACATATGGGCAACCCAGTTGATATAGGTGAATGAAACTTCCAACCCACTAGATGTCCGTTACAAGTTCATGTTCTCTAAAATAGAAGAATGAATTTTAGGAACAACGGAGGTTAAGAGCAGAATATATTTTTGAGAGAAAGAAAGCTTCTGTCTGAGAGACAGAAGGGACAGTGGGTTGCCAAAGATGTCTTTTCTAGGGACTTTTATAGAGTAAAACCACAAAGTGAGGCAGGTCTAAGGTGGAGAAAACGAGAACTCGCAAAGCGGGCATGAGGTGGGACAGACCTATGGTCAACCAATGAGATTAATTGTACAAGTAAAATTGATTAAATTGGGGACAAATGGGGAAGTGAGTCGTATAGCAAGCAAGCATGCTAAAAGAGCAGTGATTCTTCCCTTAGGGAGTTGGACTGATGACTCTTGGCTTCCTCAGGATGGTAGCGACCTATTTAGAATATCAATTCTTGATGCTTATCCTTAGGAAGTATGTAGGTACATTTGATTTATCTTTTGTCTTGAGATCTGGTGCACAGCAGGAGGTGTCTGTCTCCCCCCGTGGTTACAAGGTATCTGACCTTCTGCACTGGCTTCTTCGAGGGCCTAGCCCTGTCTGACTGCCTATAATATTTATATCTAACTCAGTTGTCTATAACACAGTGTTCTATACTCTGCAGTACTTAACAAGAACCAGAATCTGGACTTTCAGAGTTTAAAATATTGACTCATTTGTTAAATATTCTGTATTTCAAATAAAATGGGTCTGCAGGATAGGTGGCATCTTTCACTATCCAGTCATAGCCTATGTTGTGTTCAGCTGTAATCGCCTTTTCCCCACATTCCCGGAGCCCATGCCACCTTCCTAAGGAAGGGCCTGCAGCCTCAGATGATCTACCATAAGGGGACTTCCTTATCCTTTTCTAGACCTAAAAACCAACTGGCTCCAACTCAAGCTCTCCTCCTACCCAGGCAGAACCGGCCTTGCCTGCTGTCAGCAGCTGCCTGCTCTCAGGCTGAAATTGGAGAGCTTGTGTAACAAGAAAATAGTCCCAGTTGGAATGGTTCTGTCTGCATTTCTGAGGCAACTTCTTGGCCAAGTCAGTCATCAATGTGAATCTGGTTATTTCACTGGGCACAACTGTGAAGAGGGGACTGTTTTCTTCTGTACTGTGCTGAATGTGGTGCAGATTAGAACCTGAGCTTTCAGGAGAGCCCCGGGAATGGACAGTTTCTGCTGTTGAAATGAGCAGGGATGAGTAACTCACTCTTCCTTAATCAGGGGAGCCCTTCACCACCAGACGCTCTGGAGAAGGGAGAGTGAAGCCGCCTGTTGGGAACTCTGTTCTCCCAAGCATTTCTGCCTTTCTGCCCTCCCCCTTCCTCATTCATAGGTGCTGTGAACTGAAACACAGGCCCTCGATGGAACCCTTCCTGCAAAGCACCAGTTATTTCCCCTGCTTTGCAGTTGTAGGAAATGAGTCTCAGAGAGTTTACCCAAAAGGTTTTTATAGACTACAAAACTGAAGCCAAGTCTGTTTACAAAATTTTTGTTTCTTACATGCTCTAAAACATAGGTTTTCTTATTATTTAGGTATGGTGAAGCTAACAAACAACTGCAATTAAAAAGATAGTTTGTTGTTCTCAGTTCAGCAAGTGAGAAGGACCTCATGCCATTCCTCTGAACTAGAGGCTACCTGTAACCAGAATTGGATACTCTTTCTGCATACTTCTCTCTGCTTAATTCAGAGGTGGCATTGTTTCTTTTACCTAGCCCAGCTCACAATATTCATATTTCTCCCAGCAGTCTCATAGTCACTGAACTCCAAGCCACTCCCCTCTTTACAAATTAATAAAACCCACATTCTTCTCTGGGTTATGGGTTTTGTTCCAGTTAGCTGGTTAGCCTTCGTTCTGCCTGGACTTTGGAGTCCCTTGACACCTCACAACTTCAGATATGTCTTTTTCTCTTTATTCTCATTGTGGGTTACATTGAAAGTGGTACATTGGAATTAATTTGCTAGAATTTCAATGACTTTTCCTTGGGATTACAAATATAAACTGCTCCAGACTATGATGAGATCTCAACCAACTTCCTGTATCCACCCTCTTAATTCACCCATATTTCTGCCACTTTATTTATGCTCTCATTTAACATACACCTACCCTGTGGCCAGTGTGTGTCCAGCACAAATAGATACCAATGTAACATGTGGCAAGTAGCACAAGGAACTGTGGGTGCTGTGTAAATACATAGCACACTTCACAGTGCTCATTCATCCCACATTCATGTCACAGAGAGGTACTGGGTGCCCATGAGATGTCAGTCCACTTGCTCTTCACAACTGTGTTCATGTCTTTACAGTAATTGCTGAATAACTGACCCCTTACTTGTGCTGCTATGTTTTAGGTATATTTCTTACTTTTTACCATGCTCCCATAGCCTGTGCACTTTAGGTGGTCAGTAAGTCCTGAATAACTGCATTCGCAGGTGTCCCACTTATGTCACCCTTGAGGCACACTTAAATCTCTTTCTCTCATCTGCTGAACTACTGCCTGTGAAAGCAGCCGAAGATGATGTCTTTAGGTAGCCACTCCTTATCCTAGCGGTGCATCCCGTTGCTGTGTTAGACTGCAGACTCTTTGGCTCCAGAATATTCCTTGCCACACAGCTCACAATCAAACCCACAGAAAATACATAGTTAGACTTGCTTGATTCTTTAATTTAAATGACCAATGGTCATGGTATTATTTTAAAACATTTTCATGAGGCTCTATGAATGGAATTTAATGACATATTATACTAAAGAGTTTAGTAGATAATGTGGCATATAGGTAAAAACAAGAACTTTAGATAAAGAAAAATTTAAGTTTGAGATCTTCACTGCTCCACTGTGACAGTGAACAAGGGATTTAACCCACTTTAATCCCAGTTTTCTCATCTCCATAGGGAAGAATAGTACCATCTTCATAGGAGTTCTATAAATAATAAATGAAGGAATGTATATATAATATTAACTCAGTGCTGATGTAGCATAGAGATATTATGTCATATTATTTCTACTACTTTGTAGCAATCCTGCTTTAGGGGGTGAGGGGAAGCGGGTTGTGGCAGTTCAAAGCAATTTAATGACTTTCTCAAAGTCGCTCAGTTGGTGAGAATCAGAGCCAGAGCCCATGTCTGGTCCTGTGGTTGCAGAATGAATTTTCTTGCTCTTTATCTCCATGAGGCCAAAATAACCCATCTGCTCATAGTTTGAATGAAAATAAACCCTTCAGAATGGTTGTGTTAGAGTCCTAGAGACTCAAGTAAACATTTGGAATACACAGATTAGGTTCAGGGACTCCAGCACAGCACTGGCCCCATGTCAGCCCGCAGAGTCAGGCAGGGGAAGCAGTGGTGTTCTCAGTGCACAGTACATACTGTTTCATTTAGAGCCACCACAGAGATTAGGAATTCAACCCTAGGCACAGGGCCCCAGATGAAAGACGACCTCTGCACAAAGCGGACATCTCCGTCCTTGGACAGCTGTCCTGGTTTCTCCTGTAACAACATCTCAGTTTAGGGAGACTCTTCTGACAGACCTGGAGGAACACAGTGTTGTTTAACTGGGACTCCCTCATCAGACGCTCATGCCTTCCATCTGCCACAGCTGCCCCCTTCCTGAGCACAGCACATGAGTAATTTAAGGTGTGACATAATCGTGGGGTGACAGCCCAGATTAGAAGGGGAAATGGTGTGTCCAGAGATGCTGCCTCTAACAGACAGACCCCACACCATGTAACTTGAATTTTCCTTACCTCCTTTCACCTCACTGTCAGACCTGATCTTACCTGCTGCTACCAGTTCATCTGCACAGTTGCTACTTTTCTCTCTAAACTTATTCTATGAATCCACTTCTTTATTTTATAAATTCAGGAAATGGGAACTAGTCTAAGCAAGCTAGATTTCTGATAGAACTGAGACTCTTTTGCAGAATTAGCGCTTTGAATATATTCCTGAATTCTCTGTGGAAAAAGAGATAAAGGAAACACAGATTCTGTATCTTTTTCTGTTTAAACAGAGATTAGAAAAGCTTTAACACTGACTGCACTCTCTTGCTTTTAGATAGACCACGTGGTGCAGGGGCACGCTGCCTTCCCTGAACTACAAGCCAAGGCTGCCGCCAGGTAACTACTTTCTGTCCTGTCTGTAATGCCTACTGTGACAGTGTGGATGGCACTCACTGTTGGCAGCTGCATGACTTTCAGGTCCTAAATACAGTGCAAATGCCTGTCAGTCCTTGATTGTGTGGTGGCCATCCAGATGGTCCAGAATATATCTGCATCAATTTTCACAATGACCCAAGAGAACTCAAAGAACCTAGAGAGCCCCCAAGAATATGTTGAAGCTACAGATGGGGACTTCTCATGCAGTTCAAGTGTGTGGATGGGGTTCACATCCCAGTTTTACCCCTTCCCAGGTGTGTGACCTAGAAGTTTATTTAACTTCATTAAGCCTGTCTCTTTGTCTATACTGCTGATAGAACCTGGTATAGAGAAGTTTCTAAAACATATTAAGTAAGGGTTAGCTTGAAAGTGTTTGAAAGTGTTTACATGTACTCATTTCATGTGAAAAGGAAATAAATGAAAATATGTCTCTATAGCTGTACAAAAAAAAAAAAAGGTGACTCAGAGTTCAGAAGTTAACTGAGTTATCTGTAGAGACTGGATTGGAGTAAGGAGGAAAGACGGTGGGGATGGGAGCAAAATAGCAGGAGGAAGCAAGACTTCCAAGTGTGACTTTTTATTCTGTATGTACAACTCCGAGAACTCTGACTATGCTTCATGTTCCCCTAAAATGAATTAGAAGATGCTAGACAGACAGGCAGGAAAAATAAACTAGTGACTGTCTCTCAGGGGCCAAAATGAAACAGAAAAGTAAAAAAACAAACCTACTGTATGACAAATGAGTACCAGAATCACACTAGAGGGGGCTGAGGAAAGAAAGGAACTCACTCAAATAACTTTGGATAAGTATGCTGAGTAGCTACAGATAGAAATCACTGTACATAAATATTGTACTTCTAATTGATAAATTGTTTTTCAAAACTGTATAGGTTAGCTCTTCTGAAAAGTCTGTGATTGAGAAAACAAGTAAATGCAGTGTATGGTACATTTCTCATAAATAAAGTCACAGTGAACTTTCTGGCATTTGAGAAAGTCCAAAGCTTCAGGATCAACTTGTAGTTTTTAACATATACGTTAGTGGGTAAAAATAGAAATAAAAATGGCTTTCTGTATTGGTGTGTGAATAGATATCCATCCATTCCCTAGATATCTCCTGTAGGATGGCCTAGGCCCGGGTACACACTTATACCCAGGGTTGATTTCTGAGTGCTGTTCTCCCACAGTAATCAGTCCTCCTTAGAGCCACATTGGTTTCCTGGCTGAGAAAATACATGAACACTCTGAAGTACCAGAAGCAAAAGGAACTATCAGGTTACACAGAGGCCAGCTTTAAGAATCTTTAAATGGCACAGAGCCCAAATTGATTTAAAAAAGAATAAGTATCAACTCCATAAATTCAAAAAGATATATCAGTAACTATAGAAATACATAAATAAGAAGAAAGTACTAATCTTTCCTAAGTCTCTTAAGGAAAGTAGGTTTAGAATTGATAAATGTAGAAAAATAATGGAAATAGTATAAATAGTGAATTATTATCAGGCAAATACCACAATAATAATTGTTTCAGACAAGAATCATTCATGATTGTAACAATTAGTAGGTAAAATTATAATGAAAAGGAAGACATTTGCATAGTCCCAAAGGATCTTATTATAAGATACTTAGTAAAATGAAAGTTTACAGTGGAGGCCTGGCAGACAGCACCCTTCCCTAGTGATCAGAGGGTGCACCAGCAGTAAGATAACCAGATATCGTGTACCAGCTTCTGTGGCCCACCAGAATAACGCAGCATGAGTTTTATGATGTTCTTGCCAAAAATACATATCCTCAGTACAAACTCAAGAGGCACCAGGCAAACCCAGTTAAAGAACAATCCATACAATTTTTAGCCAGTGTGCCTGAAATAAAATTATAAAACTTAAATACTGAAAAACTGCCTTAGATTGGAAAAGACTAAGGAGAAATGCTACACCTAAAAGCAACCCATGGTTAGAATTATATTGTGGACCAGTCCCTGAGGCAGACGAACTGATGAAGTGAGTGGGTTTACTGCAGCCCATCCCCTATTGTGGACCAGAAAAAGGGGTCCTATTAGAGGAAACTGTCACAATGGAAGTGTCGACAGATTAGTTAACAGTATTGTAGTTTATTGCCGAGTGAAATGGTGCACGACTGAAATCCTTCCACTTGGGAGGCTGAGGCAGGATGATCATTGTGAGTTTAAACCCACCCTGGTCCAGATAGTGATTTCAAGGCCAGCCTGAACCACATAGTGAGACCCTGCCTCAAAAAACAAAAAATAAATAAATAAAAACAATTTTGTAATTTATTGCAATTTCTTATATGATGAGCAAAAGAAAACTACTATTTTAGCCAATTTTGTATAAATCTAACATTATTTTGAAATAAAAATATTTTTAAAAAATAAGTGAATTTTATGATAAATATGCTTTTTTGTTGTATTTTGCAAGAAAAGTAATGACATTACTTTTGGTCAAAAAAGCAGGTGACCAATTACCTGTGTCACCTGTACCCTTCCTAGTGGTGAGACTCTGGGAACTGCCTAGTGCCTTAATACCTCAGTGTAAAGGAAATGATAGTAAACACCTTACATGTTTCTTGAGAGAACTGAAGAGTTACAGTAGTGGCTGGCGTATAGCAGTAATTGTCAAGCTTTAACGGGTGTTCACTAACAGTCGGAGCAGTAGAAGTTATTGCTGGGCTGTTGTAGTTACCTATACTAGACATTTCTTTCCCCACAAAAGGCACACACATGCACAAAGTGAAATGCATTGTATGCTGCACTAGAGTACAGACAGAGTGCTAACAGAAGTTTCTAAATACAATGCTGTGACCATGGAGGAAGCTTTTTCCATGTCCTGCCATGTCCCCTCATTAACTGGCACTTTGTCTTAGTGATAGGATAACCTAGAACAGGAATTCCTAATTTCAAATCATCAGTGAACCCCTTGAAATTATGTGCCAGGTTTTTTTTTATTACATACTTATACATGGATTTCTGTGAAAGGGGGGCATAACTTTTCATCAGTTTCTTAAAGGAACCCAACATTCATAAACCACTAACCCAAGAAAAGAATGCTGGATTAGGAGTTCAGAGATCTGAATTCAACTAACAGCTGGAAAATATATCCTTGTAACGTAGTATTGAAAGATCAGCCCAAGGTACCTATGAACATGTATTTTTAATTTTGTGAGGTAATATATTTGACATAGCTTTGTAAACTCAGTTATGATGATGATCACAACTCATTCTATTCTTGAAACTATTGGTAGTAAAGGAGGAGGAAGTTTGGTGGTGATCATTTCAAGGTTAAGCAGGTATCAGTCATCTGTAATCTTCCTGCCTTCTAAAGAAAAGTAGGAGAAATAGCAAGAACAGTGTGTTGGGAGTTAGAAATTTTGGTCCTTATGCCAATTTTCCCATGAACATCTCAATGACTCAGTTTCTGCACCCATGAAATCACAATAATTCTGACCTATTTATCTCATTTGCAGATGTTATAAAGATGAAAGCAGGTCAAAGGAAACCTAAAACAGAGGTAGATTTGCAATGAACCACAACTTCCCTAACTTGCATCTATAAACAAACTTCATTTAGGGAGTTTTTATTGAAACTAGAAAAGAAGGGAAAGTTTATGGATTCACGTGCAAGCTGCAAAAATACATCATAAAATAACCCATAATATTACTTATGTAATTTAGCCCTGGAGTCAAAACTGCATTTAAATCTTAAATTTCTACCTCACTGCATACAGATACATACAGCTACTGCCTTGTGTTTTTCTTTCTTTTGAGTTCAGTTTCTCTAAAACATTACCTATGCTGTGAGTCTCTATTTTCTCACCCTACACTCCTTTACCCATTTGAATTCCATCACCGTCAGTCCTCGCAACATTGGATATGAAGCTTACAGTGACCTGTACTTCGCTGCATCTGTAGATTACTTTAAATCTCCTTCAGCTCCCAACAGCATGTGGCACCAGTGATCACTCTTGTGTCCTCTTAATGCTATCTTTCTTTGGCTCTCCAGAGTGCCACCCTCTCCCAGTTTTCTCCCTGTCAAATCTCTGACTCCTCCTCCTGTTGAAGCTGATTATATATATATATATATATATATATATATATATATATATATATATTTTTTTTTTTTGGTCCATCAACATTGAGTTCATTACTGCCAGGATCCTGAATCACCTTCCATCTTTTCCAAAGTGATCCCAACTATGTTCTTTACTGCATGCCTTTCTATATTTTGATGATTTTCAAGTTTTATCTTTAGACCAGATACTCATTCTGTAAATATTAGTTCTCTTCCAATCTTCGCTCAATCATCACACCAAGGAAAATGCATCTGTATCATACTAGATCTATGAATACAGCATTCTAAGATGATGAGCCCCTTTAAGTTCCAGAACAAAATAAGCATAGCTGTTCAAGTGAAGTTGGCTGTTTGAACGGGAACACAGATCCCTTGGAATCATGAGTAATATGCCTGTCTGACTGTGTGGGGTCTTTCTGAAAACATCAGTCCAACTCACCTCTATCTCAGAGCTTAACATCAGAAAAATCCTGTTTAAAACTGTGGAAACAAGTGTTGATAAACAGATTGTATATTTTACTCTCTTGATTTATCATGATCCTTTTAGGTCTAATCTCTGAATAGAAATGTCTTGTAAGCTTATAAATTAAGTAAACAATAACTAGTTGTACCCGTACATGTGCCTGGCAACCACAGTGTCTCTTTACATGGAGCCAAACATCTAAACATTTCACTCCATGGCTAGCAATTGATTTATATTGTTTGTAATTCCAGGTCTTTGTGTGTGTGTGTGTGTGTGTGTCCTGATTTTCTCATAGAACCTTAACTAGCAGTTTCGCAGAATGAAGTTCTCGTAACATCAGGAAATACCGAGGAGGAGAAGTTGACATAATCCACCATAGCTGAGTGCAAGGTTGGCAGCAGAGCCAAGACTGAGCTCCAGGTTCTCTGATTTTCTGATCTGAAGAATGTCTTGTGAGCATTTATGACACAGTAGTGAACAAAGTAAAGTTCGTGCTCTTTCTGCACATATCACACACACACAAATGTATATACATAGAACAAACTGATAAATGTTCTAAGGAAAACAAAGATAAGTAAGGAAATGTAGCACAAAGGGTTCTGAGGTGATAGATGGGAAGGAGGGAAGGAACAAGCCATGATTTTTAGGGGAAGGTACTCCAGATGAAAGGAGCATCAGGGCCACAGGCCTGAAGCCAGTGACCAGCTGGGATGGCTTGAGGAGCACCTTAAAGGTCACTTTGGCCAGACGTGTGAAGATGAGTGCTGGAAGTTAACTTGGGGCCATGCCATGCAGGGCCTTGAAGATAATGAAACACATGCCGGATTTTACTCAAGGTTTCAGTTTCTTTGTTTTAGGTTATTTTCTATTGCTGGGGTTTGAACCCAGTGCCTGGCACATTCTAGGCAATGAGCTACACCACTGGTCCCAAGGTTTCAGCTTTTGAGCAGGGAAGAGACATGATCAGATTTATATTTTAACAGGATTAGACTGCTCTGTGGAAAATGAACTAGACTATTGTAGGAAAGTGGAAAGGGGGAAATGGGAAAAACAAGGGCCCCAAGTGTCCCTCAGCAAGCTCCCAGGAAGCTGGGCAGGAAACAACACAGAGAATCATGTCTGTTCTTAACTTTATTTGCAGAGGCCCCTTGTCAGCAGTGGTCATTTGTGAGCTCATTTGTGAGCTCACTGGGTTCAGGTCCGTTAGATTTGTCTTTGTTTCACTAACTCACAGTTATTTTCTCAACCCATCTTTCTTTTTCTGTAATTCCTTTGTGACAACTCATTCTTCTTGGTCTGATTTATTTCTCAAAGCTTTTGCTTTTGTGATTCCCATAATCCGAGTAAGGATCAATTTCTTACAGTTTACTCATCTCCTATATGCCAGATCTCAGATGCTATTACAGCTTCCCATGAGAATCTGTAAAAATCTTTTTTACAGGAAGAAAGGAAAAAGAAAAGACAGAAAGATTTATGAAAAATGCTCAATGTTCATGGCACTGAGTGGAGTAATAGTTTCATCTAGGTCTCATTTAATTCTGGGTGAGGAAATGAGGATTAGTAGGAACTCTCAGATTTCAGTTTTAAAGACTGCTCTCCCTTTCCATTCTGCTCTTGTTTCTCAGACTGCCCCCTTAGTCTTGATGACTCTGCAAGCCTTAGTGTCTCAGCTTGGTAACTGGGACCATTAGTCTATCACCAAGTACTTACCTGCCTCCCCTGAGCAAAAGCAGCCATAGAATTGGCATGTGATATGGACATCTTTCCTTACTCCAGATATGCAGGAATAATCAGGAAGCTCTTGAGGTCTCTGAGAGCAGAAGTACTTCTTAAACCTAAATAGCTATGCATATAATTTAGCCTTTCTTTGGCTTCTCTTTGGTATGCAAATAAAAGAAAAAGCTCAGAGAATTGGGATCCTCTCAAGAAGACCAAGAGCTGTGCTGATTTGGGAAGTAAATCCTCTGTTTTCTACCTCTCCACTGATTTTACCTCAGAACAGAGCCTGGCACATACAGCAGGGCTGGGAACCACAGCATGCTTGCTCCTTTTCCTTGGCCCTCTGCTATGTACACCAGCCTGCCTAGGAGGCCATGTCCATGTGACTCCTGAGCTCTCCCCTGGCAGCCCAGTGCATCAAGGAGGTACAGAGATGTGTGATATGTAAACACTGGAGATGCATACAGAGCCACCAAATTTCCTCAGGTAAGAGGTAGCCTGATATCTTAGTCCACTCAGGCTAGTATAATAAACTGTGATAGACCAAGTAGCTTATAAAAAGCAGAGATTCATTTCTCAAGGTTCTGGAGCCCGATCAAAGTACCAAAGACCCAGTTCTGGTTTACAAAGCAGTACTTTTTGACTATGTCCTCTTATGGTGAAGGGGTAAAGAAGCTAAGTCAGGCCTCTTTCATAAGGACCCTAATCTCATTTAGGAGGGTTTTGACCCCATCACCCAATCTGAGATTCTGCCCCCTAATATCATCATCTTAGATAAACTCCTTTAAAATTTTATCAGATAGAATTTGGGTAAAGAGGAACATTCTGATTGCAGTCCCTAGATACAATGACCTATTAGAGCAGATCTTTCAGAGTTATAAATACTGTATTGATTTTTTTCTCCATAAGTCATAAGAATGACCCAGAAATTATGATTCTAGTATTCTACATCAGATCTGTATTTACTCATTTTGCACTTCAGGAACTGTTGAATACCTGGTAGGCTGTATAAGATGCAGCCCTGCCCAATAGAATTTTAGATTCTAAGGATGCCCTTTGGACCTCAATCTTAGACATCTCAAAAACCCTCATCTCCTAAGCTAGAATTAAGGTAAATGGGGGGGGGGCGGTATTTGACAAATACTCTATAGAGACATGGGATAGCAAGTTTCCTGCTAAACAATGAGCATATGCTGTGATACTCTTGACTTCATGACACAGATGATCTGGGGGGGGGCGCTAAGGCAGCTAACAAAGAAATGAACCCATAAATAAATCCACAGTGGCCAAGCATGATTAGAAAGAAACCAACAGTACAGTGGCATAATGTCAGGAAACGCTCTTCAGGTATTGTGTCTGGGGAGCCCTCACCAGAGGAAGGACAGTTAAGATCTGGGGGGTAAGGAACATAACCATGTGGAGAGTGGAAAGAAGGCCCATTCTTGATGAGGAAATGGCATCTGTGAATGTGAAGAGAAGGTTGAGGGATGAATATGAGGCCCAGGCTGTTATAGTCACATCAGCCTGAAGACAGGGCAGGGTCTGGATCATTATGTAGAGAAACCATTTAGCCATTGCTACTTTTCCAACACATGCACAATGTGCTCTGTGTCATTTCAGTAGTCTTCTTACTCACAGACTGTCAGATCCTAGGCAAAGGGGATGAGGGCAGGTAGCGGTTCCCTGTGCAGGTGCTCAGGAGTGCCAGGGTCACCCGCTTCCTTTCATTAGGCTGCACTGGAGAGTAAAGTAATAAAGTTGAGAGGGCTGTGTTCAGGGCGGCCAAAGAAGTTCAGCATCAGAAAGGCCTGAGTCTAGACTGATGAGTGACACAGGGCAGGTAAACTGTGCAAGGAAGAGGATCCCACATAAGGAGAGCAGAATGAGTGAACATTCAGAGGTCACATGCGTGTATATGAGAATACAAAGTAGATTTGTATGGTGACAGCACATAATGTGCAGAGGTAAGGAGGGAAGTAGAGAATATTCCAGCAGAACAGCATAGGCAGGGAGAGCTAGCTAAGAAGAATGTCTTATAGAAACTTGCCCTATGGGAGAACAAGTCAGTGTCTCCCGAGAACCAGCCATGCTGGAACTTGGAGGACCAACCAAGAAAGCAATGAGCCATCCTTCTGGTAAATGACATGAGTGAGCTACACACATGCCAGGGAGAGAACAAGTTAGTGTCTCCGGAGAACCAGCCATGCTAGAACTTGGGACACCAACCAAGGAAGCAACAAGCCAGACTTCCTGGTAAGTGGTGTGAGCCTCGATCACGTCAGGGAGAGACTAAGTCAGTGTCTTCTATGAGCCTAGCAGCACACAGGCAGAGAATCAAAGATCCCGTGCCCCCTGCCCCTTAGCAGCTGGATGGTTTCAAGGTCAGCCTGAGTTGATAGCAACTAAGATACGTAAAGCAACTAAATGCTTGGATTGCTTGGTTGATTATGCTGACCTGGGGGCCAGAGGTCTGAGCATCACTTGGGAAAATGACAGTATACAATATAGCAAATATGGCAGATTTCCTTCTATCTTGTCTTTGAAAGCCAATATTGTTTTCACTATTTTGCTTTGTTCTGTTTGTTTTGCTCTATTCAGTATTCTGTTTTGATTGCTTTTATAGTGTTCTGTTTTTGGTTTGATTTTGCTATACCTGATTGAATGGACAACTATTCTGAAGATAATAAGATATACTATGGTACCTATTATTGTTATCCTAGTATCCTGCTCTGCAGTGTTGTACCAATTTCACTGCATTGTCTTGATTGGCTTTGTTGTGTCTTGTTTTGTTGTATTATCTTTAAAATAAATTTTAAAATAAAATAAAAAAGAGCTTGCCCTTTGTTCTAAGGGCAAATGGGAGGAGCCACTGCAGGAGTTCAGGTGGGGCAGGAGTCACAAACAGAGTTGCACTCTAGAAGAGTCACTTAGAAAGAAGTGCAGTAAGCCTGTTTGGAGGTGGCAAGATTTCAAACAGGGAGATAAATTTGGAGACTGTAATAGTTTAGATCTAAAATTCCCTTCAAAGATCTCATGTGATCTCCTGATCATGAATTGATCAGTGAATTGATTCACTGATGAGTTCATCACTGGTTGTATTAGTAGACGGTGGAGCCTGGTTAGGGATGGTCCACTAAGGCATCATCTGGAAGGCTGTATTCTCGTCCTCAGCTCCTCCCTGTCTCTGCTTCCTGGCTGCCATTAAGTGAACAGTTTTCCTCTGCCACACACTCTCACTATGCCATTTCTGTGTTGGAGCCAGTCAGCCATCTTTGGACTGAATACTCTGAAACAGTCAGCCAAAACAAACTTGTCCTTCTGTATGTTGTGGGTGTTGGTGATGGGAATACTGACCAACACAGAGGTCAAGGCACTGGAAGGTGGCTCAAGCAGAGTAGCACAATTAAGCTGGAGAAAAGTGTGATAGTTTCAGGAATGTTTAGAGGAAGGAATCAAGACCTGATACAAGATTAAATTGGGGATATAGGAGAAAGAGTGAGAAATGAGTCAGAAATGATACTTGCTCTGACACTGCCACTACCTTGGTTATTTAAACAACTGGTCAAATGATATTTGTTTTAATTAATCCAAGGAGCACAGAATGGGAAGCAAGACTATCAGAAAAGGTGATGTGTGTCATATGAGATATTCCAGTTTGGTTGCCTTTGAACATCCAAGAAGCCTCTGATGGTGCTTGGATACTTGTGCTGGAATTCCTGAGAAGGGAGTGAACTAAAGATATGCATGAATATTGGAAAATCTTCAACACTAGATAGTAACTGGAGCTATGAGAGAATGGAGGGATCGTTAAAGGGAACAGAAAGGGTAAAATGGGCCAAGGACAAGTCTCTGGAACAACTCAGATATACAAGGGACAAGCAAAGGAATAGTTTAGCTTATCAAGCGGTAGAAAATTCAAGAGAGTAGAATTCTAGACACAAAGAAAGGAACTAATAAGAAAATAGTAGGCAAGTAGTGTAAAATGCAAAAAGTGGTCCACTGGGGTCACATTGGGGTATTTCAGTAGAATTGAGCCAGCAGAACACACATTGCATTAATTAAGAAATAAGCAATGGAGTGTGGGAGCCTTTTTTCCAGGACTTTCTTTTGCCCCTAGAAAGGATATAAATGTCTTTTGTCATAAACATATTCAAGTTTCAATTTAAAAGTATTTCTGAGTAGACTACGAATCCAAAGAATTAAATTATTTATAGAGAGGAAGATAGAGGGAAAACTTCAGAGATTCTGTCTGCTTTTAAGATTGCAGACAATAGTCTTTTTGAATAAAAATCTCCCCTGACTCCTGGGTTCTTTTAAAGCTAAAGGTAAATTTTCTATAATGGTAAAGGAGAGGGAGCTATTTGTCAATCATCTGACATTGTAAGATGCTCATGGCTCTGTTTTTAATCTTCTTAGCACTCTCTAAGGTAGAGTATTAACCTCAATTCAAAAATAGTGAAATAGTTTCAGAAAGATTTTCTGTATTACTTACCCAGCTGGTATATGGTGAAGTTACTTTATGAATGTTTAGATTTTTATTTGTCTATTATATTAGTATATATTTGAGATACATAATAGTTCCATTCATTTTGAGGAGTTAGCGTACATATACACACATATATTTACATAGATATTTAATGTCTTATATGTTTTGACTTTTTACTCTCCCCTCCTCATCCTCTTTGATCCTCTTCCCCATCTCCCAAAAGTCTTTCTCGTACCCAACTGGACTTGCGCAGCATGAATCTGTCCCTCTGAAACAGGATATGTGATCCTGGAGTTCATGAGGGAGGAAAGAATGATCCAGTTAGTATTATACTCACCGTGTGACTCCCCACTTAAAGAAGGGGAAACTGCCATTTGGGGAGGAATTGATAAAACATACAAAATCAAAATGAGACAAAGTCAGAACAAAAAGGTATCATGCAAGATTAAAATTATGTGAATGATGATGTGTGATAGTTATTTTATGTCTTCCGAGTGCATTTTATTTTGAATGATATACTCAGCACACATGGTAAGGTATAATGGAAAAAACATGTAGAGGAAAGGCAGATTCCAAAGAATGAACACACAGCTGCAGAGGTGAGGAGTCAAAGAGGTAAGCATATGTCCCATCCCCCAAGGATCTCATTAGAACACTAGTGACCATATACCTCGAGGCCAAATGAATCTCGCTATTTGCAAGGACCCACAATAAATGAGACACTGACAAATCAATGATAATTAGGCCTGTAGGTTCTTATTGACTCTGATGTCTGAAACCAAATGTCCCGCTCTGACATAACCTGAGAGGTAGAATGAAAAGATTTATAGGCATGCACTTCTTCTTTTTTTTTTTTTTTCACTAATTTCCCATTGAGAGCAGTGATGCTATTCGGAAGTGGTAGGTGGCTAGGTTAGTGCAGGCTCTTGGCCTTGGGCTAAAAAAAAGATGTTCTCAAAGCTTCTGTTGTAAATATTGTTCTTATTGGACCAGGAGCAGAGAGAGCTAGAAGACAGAAAGCAAGGGTGCAATCCTATTCTAGCCCTTATCTTGCTCTGCCTTATTTGTCCTGGGGGGCTGGGAGGATCCTTTCATGAAACAATAATATCCTAAAATAGGGCTGAGTGTGGGGCTTCGAGAAACACTTTCTGAGTTTATATACATAAAGCAAATGGCATCAGAATCACAGCAAGTTTCATGTGGACCCAGGCTTACCTTTTCATTTCAGTGCATTTCCTTGTGCAGGACTGTACTGATACTTCCTGAGCTGTGGTGGAAGGGCTACCATCTCCTCAGAGAGTGGAGCTGCACCCTGTGACTGTTGAGCCTTGTTTGAGTAGTAGACTATTCCTCCTAACATGATTAGAGAGAGAATTTTACAGTGGGCATAGGGATAGATATCATAGCCAGAAACAAGGAGACTGCCAGTAGGTAGGGCTATCTTTACTCCACAGCACATACATCACACATGTCTGTCTGTCTGTCTGTCTGTCTGTCTGTCTGTCTCTCTCTCTCTCTCTCTCTCTCTCTCTCACACACACACACACGGAGTCTAGTGCATACACATTCATTTGTGCACACAGCAGTTTTGATTCTCTGTATTTTCTATATAATATTTCCATATGAAATTTGCATTTAATGAAAGTTTCATTGAAAAATAGAAGAAAGAAAGTTTGAAAACACTGCTCTACTTCTTGTTTCCTTACACTCAGTTTAGAAAATTTTGAGAAACATGCTGAGATCCATGGGTATGTTTCCAGTATCATAAAATTACAACTAGAAATCATATCATAAATATTGTCTGAGGTATTAACCTCCTGTGGGCCTAGATTTCCTGTATTGTTATTCTGCCATTATTCAAGCTGTACTTGTAGCCTTTAAAGCTATATCCCAAGGACAACAGCCAGAAGTAGAGAGATACTGACCGCTGATATTCCCATTTTCTTTTAGATCCTTAGTTGAGAACTTTGGAAGTCATCATCTTTAGGAATGACAAGACTAACCAACTTCAATTTGTGTGCCAGGTAGTAAGATTTAACCCAACCAGCTAGTTACCATTACACCAATTTTATGAATGGGCCAGTTGGATTCAGAGGGTATGAAGGTATGACCCTGCCAGGACAAGCAGTGCCAAGATCTAGATGTGTCACTGTCCTGACTCACAAGCCCATCATCTTCTGTCTTCCTCTCACATGAAGAGTGAGGGAGCTAGTCTAGTTCCTACAATCTTCATATGAAGAAACTAAGGCTTAAAAAGGAGAAACAACTTATATAATGTCATGGCATCTGTTAGGGATGGAAATCAAGTCTCTTAACTCCTCATGCAAACTGCATTGATGACATCCAGTTACTTTACCAAGATCCTAGTTTGAATTCAGGAGTATATATCTGTTTCCATTTGTCATCTTATCATCATTACTTGAGGAAGACTGATGTTAATTAAAACTTTACATTTGTACTATACTCTATGCATTTCCCAGAATGTTGCATCTTTGATCTTCATTATAACTGAGATATTTTGGTGTCTATTTTTATAGATAACAGTAGGGTAGTTTAGAAAGTTTGAGTAAGTTTTTCATAGTTACTACCTCTCAGGAGTAAAGCCTTTCCCAGATCTGATCTCCTGACTCCAGATTCTTTTGTTTCTCAGTAGGATATAGTGACAGAGTATGACTTGGGAGTGCAGTAGGTTGGCTTCTCTAGGGTTACTTTCTTTGCTGCTTACTTATCCAGGTCTCATATGGAAGTACAATTTTTTTCCCTATAGAACAATTGCCTCCTGATCCTAACCCTTTTATAAAAACAAACTCGACTTTTCTTGCAGATGCCAGAGCATATATGCATATTTGAACAGTCACCTGGATCTGATTAAGAAGGCTCAGCCTGTGGGTTTCCTCACTGTTGATTTACATGTTTGGCCAGATTTCCATGGCAACCGGTCTCCCTTAGCAGATCTGACACTAAAGGGCATGGTAAGTAACAGTCTGTCCTTGCATGAAAGTGAAGGCAGGCCAGAGGGCTACAAAGTTTGGAAGAAACAAAGTGAAAAGAGAAGAAAAGAGAAAAGATAGCAGGACACTAGCACACCAGCCTCTGCAGAGGCATTGCCACGTGAAGCCCTTCCTGCTCCCAGGAAGGTCCTCTTATAGCCCTCATTGGGCCTGACCCAGCCTTGAACACACTTAGCATAGCACATGTTTAGCTGCTGCTGCTGTTTTGTTCATGCGGCTGGAAGTTGTGCCTATGCAATTTGTGTATTTATGTCCCTTGATAGTCTTGTTTGTCATCTCCACCTCCAGGCCACCTGGTAAGTCCATGGTAAATGTTACCTCCCATAGTCTTGCTTGCCACAGCCACAGTTCTGGAGGCCCTGAGTTAGGGCTCTCAGATTCTGCACCATTGTTTTTAGAGTTTCAGATTAAACTTTGATAAAAAAGAAATCCAATTAATACAGTTATCTTGCCAGTATCTGTCATAGCCAGCCTTAGTACTCAGTTTGTTGCACACCACATCTCCTTTATCCCTATTTTATCAAACTCTTCTCCCTATACCCTTTAAATAATGAGAAAGTGGGGCAAACTATAGGAGTCACTTGCTGTTTAGGCTATGTAGATGCACCCAAGAAGATTGCAGAGGGGAGTCTTGGTGGTCAAGAAAGGCTTCTGACAAGAGGGACATTGACTGAGCAAAGTAGAGGAGAGGGTTTAGAGCCAGCAGTGTTGTAGCAGGGACAGAAAGCTTTGCATGTAAATGTCCATGACTGAGCTCCTTGTTCTTTTGTCTAACGTATGTCAGGTTGCAGTTAGTGTTATTTGTTAGAAATAAAAAGGAAAATGTTTTATTAGAGAACCTCAGGACTCCCCTGTATTCCTTCTGCTCCAACAGCACCACCCTCTTCCACTTCTGTGCTTTCCTCTCTATTGACTCTCCTCTTACCTTACATGTACCCATTCCATAACGTACTGGGCACCTGTATGTGCAGCCTATGCTAAGCCCAGAGAATACAAAGGCAAAAGGTATGTGTTCCAAGTTCATGTGAAAATTAGAAAGCTTGTTGCTGCATATGTATGAGTGTCTGTGTGTACATTATCATTGCACAATGTGGAGCTTGTAATATAGAATAGACATCTATCCAAACTGAAGGAAGTGCTCAATCAATATCTCAGTTTGGGTATTTTTTTAACCTATTGTATTGGCAGAGATCCAAATATTTTTATTTTAAAGTGGGTAAAATTAAACACAACAAAACAGAACAAGACAGAACATAAGAAAGCAATGTAAGAGACATAAATTTCAAAGCAAGACAACCAGAGATCTTCACTATCTATCATATTGTCTCTTGTTTTCTTCCAGATAGTGGTCCATATCTTCACATACAGAGAATTCATACAAAACAACATAGTATAAAACTGATCTGAACAGGATGAAGAAGGCGTTTTAGGTCTTCAAGACCAGACAGTAGGGAAATCAACAATGGCTGTCATAGTGTCTCTCATTCTCTTCAAAATAGCTGTCCATACCTTCATGTATGTTGAAATTAAACAAAACAGGCTAAAATCACTCTGAACAAAGAATAATAGTATTGCTGGATTTCACATCATGACACTATGGAATCATCACTGGGTACTATAGTGTCTTTTTCTTCAAAGTAGTTGTTCATTTCATCAAACGTTATGTAATCAGTTCTTATAAACTGTTTATAAGTTCTATGCATCCATGAGTCTGCATGTATTTCTCTCATTTCTGTATTAGAGGGAAGCAAAAAAAAAAAAAACAAAGCAAGACAAAACAAAACAAATTCCTAGAAAAACGTGAAACAAAAAAGTCATACAAAACCACAGTACAAGATGATCTACAATGGTTACTGTGAGTCTCTTTGTTATCTTCAATAGAATTGTCTATATCATCAGACATAATAGTATAATTGAAGATAGCAGTACATAACAATACAAACAAAACATTGTAGACAATGTAAGACTTCAAAAGCAGGTAATAGATCAAGCAGAGTGGGTTTCCTAGTGAAACTTGTCATCTTCAGTGTAGTTGCCTAAACTCTCAGACTTGATACTATCAATCATACCAGATTCAAATAAAATCTGTCAATACAAAACAGCAGTCTAACAAACCAGATTCAAATAAGATCAGTCGTAATACAACAGTGTAAGTTATACAGGGCTTCAGATTAAGTTAGCAGGAAAGTAAGGATGCTTACTGTACTATATCCTGCTATTTTTGGGATAGCTGTCTATGCCCTCAAGTCTAGTACAAGTAGACAAACTGGAACAGGATATAATCCATCTAAACAGAGTGGTGTGAGTAATGTGGGTTTTAAATCCTAGTACACTATTAACAATATCCTCTGCCTTCCTTTTTTAGACTATTCCTCCCGTATTGCTACCACAGGATGCACTGCGCATTTTGGGTCCCACCAACTCCTTCAGTTTTTAGAGTGAAGGGAGGGCAACCTGCTATTTACCTAAGTGGTTCTGAACCTTCTCACTCCTGAACTTGATCTCAAGTTGTATTCCTTTACCTACAAAAGCCTCAAGGTTTTCCTTTGTTATAGCTGAGTAGTTCTCTATTGCACATAAGTATCGTATCTTTCCAACCTATCTGAAGGTGCTAGTCGAGTTGCCCCTATTTCTCTCTGGTTCCCTGTCACATAAAGCATTGTTTTCTCATATTTGATTTTCAGTCCATAAACCCTTTTTCAGTTTAATTATATTTCCTATACAAAGCATCTCAATAGACCCTATCTCCTGATCTACTCTTCCTGTGTTTCTTTTTGTTAGTATATCAGGGCCATCTGTGTTAGAGATTATAGCCAACCTTCTCTGCCTCATTACTGCTATGCTATTTTTCTGCCATTGGTTGTCTACTTTTCTCCTTCATTCCACTGTCTTCCCCATTCATTGAGGCCTCTCTGCCACTGTTCCTGAAATCCTGGTATTTTTTTTCTTCTCTGTAGAATGTCCTTCAGTATTCTCTGTAGGGTTGTATTGGTGGTCATGAATTCCCCCAGTTCCTCTTTGTCATGGGAGTAACTTGTTTCTCCACTAGTTTTTAGAGACAGTTTTGCAGGGTACATCAATCTGGGTTAGACATTATTTTCTTTCAGGGCTTGGAATACTTCACTCCAAGCTTTTCTTGATTTGATGGTCTGTGTCAAGAAGTCTGCCATGATTTTGATGGGTTTTCTTTCATAGGTGATCTGTTTCTTTTCTCTGATGGCTTTTAATATTATGTTCTTGTATTGAGTTTCTAGGATCTTGATTATTTTATGTCTGGGTGTAGCTCTGTTTTGGTTGTAGGTGGCTAGAGTTTTGTATGCCTCATACATCTGAATATTATTTCCTTTTCCTATGTTTGGGAAGTTTTCCTTAATTATTTATGTGAATAGCCTTTGTATTTCCTTTGTTTTTACCTCTGCTTCTTCATTCACATTTTTATTCTTAAGTTATAGATCCTTTTGTTGTCTTCTAGCCTTTGTATTTTTAGTGTATGTTTCCGTTATTTTTAAGAGATCTTTCCTTTCATTATCATACATTTCAAACCTGTCTTCAAGTTTTGATAGTCTATGCTTAGTTTCTTTCAAGTAGTTTTGCCAGCTTTCAATGGAGTTTTTAATTTCCTGGTAATCTCTTTGAATCTGCTTCATATATTCCAGGTTTTCTTTATATTCTTTATTGAACGTTTTTCTCCTTTTTTGTGTGTTCCTCCGTTCTTTCATCTGTATCTTCTTGAGAGGTGCTTAGAATTTCTTTTATTAATCTTATAACTTGCTTTACTTGAATTAATACTTCAGTTTTGAGCTCATCCATGATGCCATGAAAATATATGTTTATGTCAGCTGATGCTGTGTCTGATAGCACATGTCTGCTGCCCTCAGTCTCTTTTGTATTTACCTCTCCTGGGTCAATATTCGCAGGATTGGGAGCTAGGGACTTTTTCTTATTTCTTTCTCTTGTCATGTTTTTAATTTCTTCCATACAGGTGTATAGTGGAGGTCCCAGCCCCTTTCCTTGTTAGTTATGGTTCTTCTGAAGCATGCTGGCTAGGGATTTCTGCCCTCTCCAGTTTGCTATTGGTCATTGAGGTGCAAGCAGGGGTGGTGTATGCTGGCCTCTCCCCTCTGAGCCAGTCAGCCTGCGGGGCCTTTACCACATTAATGTGTATTGTGGTATGGAATCAGTTCAGGACAGCTTATTGGGTCCCGGCCAGAAGCATGACCCAGACCAAGCAGATCCCACCAATCTGCTCTGGGTAGCAAGCAACCAACTGAAGTCACTACCATTCCTTTTCCTTGTCTGTCCTGCCCGATTCCAACATGTCGTCCGGTTGGTTACCCCTTTGCCATAGGAGAGTCTTATTCCAAGCATTCACCGTGGGTTAGTACAGGTCCCTCTCTGGCTCCATTTTCTGTTGGGTTCACTGACCCCCAACTTCAGCATGACCGTGGCTCCAGCGAGTTGCAGGGGGTGCAAGTTTGGGCAGCTCCAGCAAAAGCACCATGGCCACTAATTTTAGCTGCTCCAATAGTAGCCTTGGGACTATGTGTTTGACCAGCGTTTTTCCTTTTAGTTTCTTCCTGGGTCAAGAGGATCCCTCTGTCTCATCCTCTACAGGATGTTTTATTCTGGCATCTGAGTTGTTTCTCTCAGCGAGGCTGTGTATTTTACTGCTTACTGATCCGCCATCTTTAGCTCCCTCCCGAGTCTTTTTTTAAGGCATCATTTGTCTGGTAAACCCAGATGCAGCCTTCCTTTACTTTACTGGAAAATACCTCATTGCATAAATTCATTACATAAACTCATTGCACCTTTGAAAATTAAGATGCTACTCAGCTAGGAAAACTGATATTCCCAAAGATAATCTGAGAAGATTTTACAGAATCTGAAAGACTTATGTAACATGTTTGATAAACATAATATAGGACATAGGAACCAAATATGTCTCCCGCCTGTGGTGAGCTTGGGCGTCTTCACCTCAAAAACATCTGTCCTTTAAAACCTAAGCACTGGCTGGCTGTCCCCCTTTCTAATGCTCATGGCTAGGTTTTATGCATGGGAGTGTTTTGTGAAGCAGTTAGTGAGTTTACTTCCTCAGATTCCCCCTCCCACAGGAACCACTGGCTGTGCTCCTTTCAGTTTAGTCTACTTGAAAACTGCTAATCAAGAAGCCAATTGAGTGAGAGAGAGTCAGGATAAAGAGTGAGGGCTTGCATTTTAAGCCACATGTAGGAAACTCTGCTTCTGGACAGAGCAGGAAGAGTCCTGGCTCTGTGAGCTCTGTGAACTTAGAAAGAGAGTTGTTCTAGGGCTGGGGAGAAAGCCAGGCGGTGGTGAGCTTACAGTGTTGTACAAACAAAACCACTGTGCTCTGATAATCATCATTTAGTCACAGATCCTAAGGGGCAAATCCAAGTGTACATGATTGGGGCTGAGAGTAGATCATGCTGAGAAACACTGAAGATGTGTAGCTCTCTAGTTAGGATGAATTTTTAAAACTAATAGTAAATCTTACAGAAAAAGAAAAACATGCTATACAAAGACAAAAATGCCATAGAAACACTTAGTGAAAGGCCTGCTAAAAGTGTTTACTGCTGAAAACAAAGGAAAATATTACTGAATATTTAATATATTCAAGAAGATCCTTAAAGACATGTCTTTATGAGTTACAGCAGAAGCTTATAGGAAGAATGAGTGGAGATCAATAGACAGGAGTGAAAAGAAAGGCAATGACAGACATCTCTGACTGCAGTAACGGAATCAAAACACCCACAGGAAGCAAGAAAATGTGTAATTCTCACTGAAAAAAAATATGATCAGAATTGTCATAAGACATAGAATGGAATTTACTTGAAAGCATTTTGAGAAAACAGTCTAGTTTGTTTACTTTCTTAATCTCACTAATCCCTGGCATGAAATAATTGCCTTATAGTCAACTAAGTATTGCCACTTTTATTTGCCCAAACTAATGCCAAGATGTAGGAGGACTGATACCGAATCCTGACTGCATGTGTTTGGCTTTGGATCTAAACTCTGCCCTGTCTCTTCTTGGTGATGGTTCTGGTTTCCTTCTCAATGTCACTGATTCAGATTTCAAAAGTAATTGTCACTTTTGGCTTGACCAGTGTCTAAAATCTACTCTAGGTGCATAGCCTCACATGCGAGGGTGAGACATGCCCAGGAATCTTCCCACTGTTCTTAATAAGAATCCCTTTATTCTCCTCTGGCACTTCTTATCTCCCTACTGTGGGAGAAGCTATTTCATTTTTCCATCAGTGTTACAGCATCAAACTGCACCACAGGGCTCAGGGAATGAAGGTAAGAGGCGGGCAACTTAATGAAGTGCTAAACTAAGTAGCTACTTAGTATTTTTCCTGTTTACTTGATAAATAAGCACACAGGAAGGGAAAAGACTGTGCATACATACCACTGTATAAAAGCAACAGAAACAGTAACAAGCAGTATGAAGCCTTGAAGCTAGTGATCCTAAGTTCTTTTACAGTAAGACAAAAGAAATGCTTATTTTTAAAGTAAGGAAATTGCATGGTCACACAGAATAAGTGTGTGCAGATGCTCAGGGAGACCATAGGTTGCCACCTGTATCCTCCTACAGATGGACAGATGGTACTGCTGGAAATCTTCAGCTCACTAAAGCAAGTTTCATAAGCCTTAGAAACAATCAGGTGGAGGGGAGCCAGCCCTGCGCCACCACCAAGAGGTGAGTTGCAGCTCGCCAGGGCAGGCGCGGGAAAAGTTTAGGACCATCGGTCCCTGCGGCTGGGTGCCCGCCTAACCTCCTAGGACACTGGACTATGCCCCAGAGGTTCCACAGAATTGAGTAGACCATGCCCAGCGACTTCTTTCAACCAGAGAAACCAGGCCCACCGAGCAAGGGGAGCCAAAGTCACGTGAGTCCCATTAGCGGAGAGCACAGGAAGTGATTTCCAACACATCCAGGGAAAGCTTTGGAACATTGTTGGAAACACAGAAATATAGGAAAATGACAAAACAAAAAACCAAAATGCAATCTCAAACCTCCAGCCCATCCCAAGAAAGCCTAGGAGCCATGTACATAGAAGAAAATACTAGCCATACACCTGAAATGCCTGAAATGATATCAACTTAAATAAAGAAGCAAGTACGGGAAGCTATGAGGGAACTCAAATCAGAAATAATCTCCCAGGTAAAAGAAGAAATGATAAAAGTAGTGAAAGAAATACTGAATGCATCCAACAAAGACACTGCTAAAAAATTAGAGGAACAAAGCAAAATGATAGAATCCCTGAATGAACAGTTTAAGAAACAAACAGAATCCATGAAGCAGATTCAAAGAGATATATGGGAAATCAAAAATTCTATTGAAAGTTGCAAAAACTGCCTCAACGAAAGTGAAGGTAGAATCTCAGACCTCGAAGATAAGATTGCAGCTAGTGAACAGGAAAGGAAAGATCTTCTAAAAATAACAAGAAATCAGGAAATAACAATTCAACAGCTGCAAGATGATGCAAAGAAAAACAACATAAGATTAATAGGGATAAATGAAGAAGGGGAAAGCACAAATGATATCAAGAGGCTATCTACAGAAGTAATACCTGAAAACTTCCCAAAGATGATTATGCAAACTGACATACAGATTAGTGAAGCATATAGAACTCCAAATAGCCAAAAATCAAAACAAAACTATACCCAGACATATAATAATCACCATCCCAGAAATCCAACATAAGAACAGAATATTAAAAGCTCTTAGAGAGAAAAGACAGGTCACCTATAAAGGAAAACCTATTAGAACAACAGCAGACTTCTCAACACAAACAACAAAGTCAAGAAGAGCATGGAGTGAAGTGTTTCAGATCCTAAAGGAAAACAACTTCCAACCCAGACTGATGTACCCTGCAAAACTGTCCTTCAAAATGGATGGAGAAATAATATACTTCCATGACGAAAAACAGCTGAAGAACTTCATGATCACCAAACCAACCCTACAAATAATACTGAAAGACATTCTAGGTACACATAGGAAAAAACCACTAAGCAAGACAGACAATTAAACAGAATGGAAAGTTAAAGATACAACATCAGAAAGAGAACATGTGAACAATAAGCCAATATATGACAGTTATAACCATAAATATAAATGGCCTCAATTAAAAGAAACAGACTGGCAGAATGGATCAAGAAACAATGTCCAAGCATATGCTGTCTGCAAGAAACTCATCTAACCCAAAAGGAAACTCATAGACTGAAAGTCAAAGGATGGAAAACAATACTCCATGCAACAGGAACTCAAAAAACAGCAGGGGTGGCTATTTTTGCAGACCATGTGAATTTCAACCCAAGAATGGTCCAAAGAGATAAAGAAGGTCACTACATACTACTTAGGGGAAAACTTCAAGAGGAAGAGATAACAATCTTAAATACATATGCATCAAATTCCAGAGCACCCAGCTACACAAAGCAAGTATTAACCTAAATGAAAAATCAAATAGGCAATAACACAATTATAACAGGAGACCTTAACACACCATTGAAACAAAGGGATAGATCAACTAGACAGAAAATCAGCAAAGAAATAACAACTGAATCACACCTGTGAACAAATGGACTTGATAAACATATACAGTGTACCATCCAACAACATCAGAATATACATTCTTCTCAGCAGTACATGGGACATTCTCTAAAACAGACCATGTACTAACCCACCGAACATATTTAAGTAAATGCAAAAGAATTGAAATTATCTCATGCATGTTATTAGATCACAGCACCATGAAACTGGAAATTAATGATAAAAGTAACTGCAAAAACCCCAGAAACACATGGAAATTAAATAATACACTCTTGAGCAATCAATGGGTCACAGAGGAAATTAAAGAAGAAATTAAACAGTATCTACAAGCAAACAAAAATACAAATACCACTTACCGAAACCTGTGGGATGCAACGAAAGCAGTCCTCAGAGGAAAATTTATTGCACTGAGTTCCCACATTAGGAAAACAGAACGAACACGAATAAGAAACCTGATATTACACCTGAAACATCTAGAAAAAGAAGAGCAAGCCAAGCCCAAAGCCAAAAGAAGGGACAAAATTATAAAGATCAGAGCAGAAATTAATGCAATAGAGACTAAGGGAACAATATAAAGAATCAATGAATCAAAGACTTGGTTCTTTGAAAGAATAAATAAAATTGACAAGCCCCTAGCCAACCTAATTTAAAAAAGGAAAGAAAAGACTCAAACTCATGCAATACAAAATGAAAAAGGTGAAATCACTACCTACCCTGTGGAAATACAGAAAATCATCAACAAGTATTCCAAAAACCTCTACTCTCATAGGTTCAATAACACAGAAGAAATGGACAGATTCCTAGAAACATATGAACCACCAAAGATGGATCAAGAAGATGTAAAACTGCTGAATAACCCAATTCTATTAGTGTAATTGAAAATGTAATCAAGTCCCTACCAACAAAGAAGAGCCCAGGCCCAGACGGATTCACTGTGGAATTCTACAAGAAATACAAAGAAGATTTAGTAACAACACTCCTCAAACTCTTCAATGAAATTGAAAGGGAAGCACTTCTCCCTAAGTCATTCCTGGAAGCAAATATCACTCTAGTACCAAAACCGGAGAAAGACCCAACTGAAAAAGAGAACCACAGGCCAATCTCCCTAATGAACATAGAGGCAAAAATTCTCAATAAAATATTGACAAACAGGATGCAGCAAATCATCAAGAAGATTATACACCATAACCAAGTGGGACTCATCCCAGGCATACAGGGATGGTTCAACATACGTAAATCAATAAATGTAATCCACAGTATCAATAGAGCCAAAAGTAAGAATCACATGATCATTTCTATAGATGCAAAAAAAAGCTTTTGATAAGATCCAACACCCATTCATGATAACAACCTTACAGAGAATTGGAATAGATGGTCTTTACCTCAATATGATAAAGACCATCTGTGACAAACCAACAGCCAGTGTCACATTAAATGGCCAAAAACTGAAAGCCTTTACCTTGAAATCAGGCACAAGACAAGGATGTCCCTTATCATTGCTCCTATTCAACATAGTACTGGAAATACTAGCCAGAGCAATTATACAAGAGAGAGAAATAAAAGGAGTAAAGATAGGAAAAGAAGAAGTTAAATTATCATTATTTGCAGATGACATGATACTCTACATAGAAGACCCCCAAACCTCTGTTGAAAGACTCCTAGATATAATAAATAAATTCAGCAATGTAGCTGGATACAAAGTCAGTACTCAAAAATCAATAGCATTCTTATACACTAACAACAAAATCACCGAGAGAGAAGTAAGAGAAGCCACACCCTTCACACTAGCATCCAAAAAAATGAAATACTTAGGAATTAATCTAATGAAAGATGTAAAAGAGTTGTACAGGGAAAATTATAATACCCTGAAAAAGAAATCGAAGAGGACCTCAGAAAATGGAAAGACATCCCTTGTTCATGGGTAGAAAGAGTAAATATTGTGAAAATGGCCATTCTCCCAAAATTGTTATACAGATTTAATGCAATCCTAATCAAAATACCACTAGCACACCTCGTAGATCTAGAGAAATCACTCCTAAAATTCATCTGGAACCAGAAGAGACCTAGAATAGCAAAGGCAATTCTATGCAGCAAAGCCAAGGCAGGAGGCATCACAATCCCTGACTTGAAGTTATACTACAAAGCTACCGTAATAAAATCAACATCATATTGGATTAAAAACAGATCTGAAGATCAATGGAATAGAGTAGAAGATACAACTACGAACACACTCAACCACCTTATCTTTGATAGAGGGGCCACACATGTTCACTGAAAGAAAGATAGTCTCTTTAATAAATGGTGCTGGAAAAACTGGCCTTCCATATGCCAAAAACTAAAATTAGACCTATGCCTGTCACCATGTACTAAACTAAAATCTAAATGGATCAAAGATATAAATATTAAAACAGAAACACTAAATCTGCTGGAAGACAAAGTAGGTGAAAATCTTGAAGTCATAGGGGTTGGTAGAGAATTCATGAACAAGAACCAAACTGCATGGGAAATATTTGCCAGAATCAGTAACTGGCATCATGTCTTATTAAAGAGTCTCTGCATGTCCAAAGAAATCTCCAGCAGAGTGAATAGAAAACCCACAAACTGGGAAAAAATTCTTAGTGAACTGTCCCTCAGACAAAGGACTTCTGTCTAGAACTTATAAAGAATTTTAAAAAATCAGACCCCCCGAAATTCAAAAATCCAATCCAAAAATGGGCATCCAAGATGAATACACAATTCTCAGATGAAGAAGTACAATGGCACATAAATACATGAAAAAATGTTCATCATCATTGGTCATTAGAGAAATGCAATTTAAAACCACACTGTGCCGGAGTCCAGCTGCGGCAGGGCTAGGGTTTCCCAAAGGTGGTCAGGGAGTCGGTGATTGAGAGACAGAAAACACTGCACACCAGTCTGTGAGTGAATCTGAATCCGCTTTATTTTTTAGAAGCTGGAATATATATTTGCTAACCTTTGGCAGCCACCCCCAACCCCAAGCAGGAAACGCCCCAGGCTTAGGGCCAGGCAGGGATAATCCTAAACAATAGGTTTTAACCTCAACCCCAAGCAGGAATC